>JAJOOH010012819.1:0-21620 GCA_029582605.1 Solanum gracilifrons
TCACAGAATAGATTCACTGGTTGCTTGATAGTTACTCCTAATTCTTTATAAATTCCAATAAGCCAAGTTATTTCTGCAACTGCTGAAGCCATACTCCTAAATTCAGCTTCAGCAGAGCTCCTTGCAACTGTTTCCCGTTTCTTTGATTTCCAAGTAATAATTGATTCTCCAAATTTTGCCAAATAACCTGTGACTGACTTTCTTGTTTGCACACAAGTTCCCCAGTAAGAGTCACAATAGATTGTTAAGTTTCCTGAGCTTTGAGCTGGCATAAACAAACCTAAACCAGGTGCTGACTTGATATACTTACTCTAAGAGCAACCTCCATATGTGACTGTTTGGGAGCATGCATAAACTGACTTAGAGTTTGTACTGCAAATGAGATATCCACCCTGGTCATTGTTAGATATAGTAGCCTCCCAACTAGCCTTTGGTACCTTCCAATATCTTCTAAGGGCATGTCTTCTTCTGTAGATTTGGATCCTTGCACATGAGAGTCAAACTCAATTGATGTGAGCTTGGAACTTGGATCTAAAGGTGTATAGACTGGTTTGGCTCCACTCGACCCCATCTCAGATATCAATTCCAAAGCATATTTTCTTTGGCTCATCACATACCCTTCCTGAGACCTAGAAAATTCAATCCCAAGGAAAAATTTCAGTTCACTCAAATCCTTCATTTTGAACTTAATCTTCAAGTCATTTCTAGTTTGAATTATCAGATCATTGCAACTACCAGTTACTAAGAGATCATCAATATATACCAGCACTACTAATAGGTTTTGATCTACATTCTTAGTAAAAAGAGAGTAATCATAGTGATGAACAAAGCCTAATTGAACTAAAGCTTCAGTCAACTTAATATTCCAACACCTTAGCGCGTGCTTCAAACCATAAAGTGACTTATGGAGTTTGCAGACTTTCCCAGACTCCTCATGTCTGCAAAATCCAGGAGGAATAACTATATACACCTCCTCTGGAAGATCACCTTGTAAAAAAGCATTATGCACATCCATTTGAAATATAGGCCAGTGCTTAGCAGTAGCAATAGCCAATACTGATCTGACAGCTACCATCTTTGCAACAGGAGAAAAAGTCTCTGAATAATCCAACCCTTCTTTCTGATTGAACCCTTTGGCCACAAGCCTAGCTTTATACCTCTCAACAGCCCCTGAAGCTAGATACTTAACCTTAAACACCCATTTACAACCAATAGGATGCTTGCCTGGGGGTAGATCAGTAATGGTCCATGTCTGATTGTCCGCTAGAGCAGATATCTCTGATTTCATAGCTTCCACCCAAAGAGGATCAGAAGCAGCTTCAGTAAAGGATGTAGGTTCAACAATGCTGGAATAAGCAGCCAAGGCATGACCATAGGCAGGTGAAAGATTGGCATAGCTGACATGATTGGACACTGGATAAACACATCTAGTTTTGGGCTGAGAAGTAAGGAAATCTTGCATCCATATAGGAGGTCTACTGGTCCTGGAAGATTTCCTAACAGGAGGAGGGACAACAGGGATACAAGTAGACTCAGAAGTAGGATAAGAAGGGGTGGTAGGAGGAACAACAGTAGGAAGAGAATCAACATACAATTCTAAAAACTTGAGGACAGGAAATATAGGAGAAACAATAGAGTTAATATGCTGGAATGGGAAAATATCTCATGAAACATCACATCCCTGCTGACTAGAAACTCATGTGTGTGTAAAGACCATAATTTGTACCCCTTTTGTAAGGCCGAATAACCTAGAAACACAGCTGGAATAGCCTTGGAGGCAAACTTATCTACCTTCCTTACTTCTGTAGCAAAAGCCAAACAACCAAATACCTTTAAATGAGTTAAAGGAGCAACAGTTTTAAACAGAACACTGTATGGAGTTTTCCCTATAAGTACAGTAGAAGGGATTCTGTTTATGAGATACACACTAGTTAGGACACATTCACCCCAAAACTTGAGTGGCAGACTTGCTTGAAACCTTAATGCTCTGGCAGTGTTTAGGATGTGTCTGTGTTTCCTCTCAACCACTCAATTTTACTGTGGAGTATAGACACAGGAACTTTGATGAAGAATGCCTAGGGACAGTAATAAAGTATCGACCTATGAATTGAAAAATTCACAACCATTATCTGTCTTGAGAATCTTTACTGTTGCTGTGAACACATTACTGACCATAGTAAGAAAATCCTTGAGAGCTCCAATCACCTCAGATTTAGAATTGAGTAAGATTAACCAAGTATATCTAGAACAATCATCAACTATGGTTAGAAAAAATCTCTTTCCATCATGAGTAGGCACTCTGTAGGGACCCCATACATCAGCACTTAAAGTATGAAAACAAGTAGAAGTTGTGGTATAACTCAATGGAAAAGAAAGTCTTGATTGTTTAGCTAATAGACATACAGTGCATGATACATCAGACTTACAAGATACATTGTTAAAACAACCAAGTTTTTTTAGAGTAGCGACTGGTACATGACCAAGTCTCCTATGCCAAATAGATAAATTGCTACTGTTAGCAGGTATTACAGAATCAGACTTAGAAACAGCTACTACATTAGCTATAGAGGACTTTAATGGAGCTACTTGTGACTTCAGCTGACGATCAACCTGAAGAACATAGAGATCACCTTCCAACTTGCCAATCCCCCTCACCTTCCCACTGGAGAGGTCCTGAAATATACAAAATTCAGGATAAAATAGCACACCACAGTTTAATTCCCTTGTTGACTTTGGTACAGATAACAAGTTGTAATTAAACTCAGAAATATGAAGTACATTATGTATACCAACCCCTCCCAAAATCTGTGAAGAACCAGTGTTGACAACCTTAGCTAAACTATCAGTTAGCAAATGAACTCTTCCTTCTTGTGAGGCATGGATTGATGTAAATTTGGTTAGCAGGTTAGAGTTATTGACCATGTGTTTAGATGCTCCAGAATCTATAATCCATTTAGCATCAACAGGAACTTGAGTAGGACTGTTGGTCATACACGTTGCCTTCATAGTGGTGTTAGTGTTAGTCCTTCCATTCTCCTGATCAATGGACTGCGAGGACTGCATGTATTGTTGAGGAGTAGGAGGATATGCCCACGGAGTGGATGGATATGGATATGGCTGCAGATTAGTCATAAGAGCATGAGAAGAACCAGGGTAAGACATACCAGTACTGAAACTTGCTTGAGAAGAGCTCTGCTGCATCTGAGATCTGCCTGCGTTTGTATTACCAATACCAGTGGTGAAAGGACCCTGGCCATCAACCACTGAACCAGATGGAAAATCCATGTGACCTCTATTATGCTGATTAGAGACTCCCCTTGCAAGGTTAGGAGCTATAATAGGTCCAGGGCTAGTTCTTCTCTTGCCCTTCCAATTGGTTGGATAACCATGTAACCTAAAACAAACAGCTCTAGTGTGACCCTTCCAGTTACAATAGTCACAATACAGATTACTGGTAGACTGTTTCTGAGGTTTAAAATTGGATCCTGAGTGAGGTGAATGGCCTGCTGCAGATGCAGAGTATGTACCCCTCCCATGACTGAAAAAAGCCATGGCATCGGGTAGCTGTCCAGAGTGAGTAGGCTCAGTACTGATCATATTGGATTTCCCAAGAACTCGTTGACATTCTTCAACCATTACCAAAGAATAAGCCTTGTTCACACTTGGTGTAGGATCCATCATCATAATCTGACTTCTACATTGATTGTATGATTCATTCAATCCAAGGAGGAATTGCATCAACCTCTGATACTCAAAATGAATAGCATAGGTTTTCGACACTTCACATTCACAACTAGGACAAGGCATAAGAGAATCAAATTCCATCCAAAGCTCCTTAAGCCTAGAAAAATAGCTAGCTACAGAAGAGACTTCTTGAGTCAATGTAGCAATTTTCTTGTGTAGAAAAAAATTCTAGATCCATCAACTTTGTCGAACCTCTCTTTGAGATCAACCCAAACTTGATGAGCACTACTAGCATATACTATTCCACTAAGAAGCTCCCTACTAACAGATATCATAATCCAAGAGAGAACTATTGCATTACACTTCTCCCAGAGATCATGTTGAGAGGCTGGGAACATAGTTTTTGAGTACCTTCCATCAACAAACCCTAACTTGCCTTTGCCTAATAAGCCTATTTTCATTGATCTGCTCCATAAGGAGTAATTTTCAGATCCAGTGAGTTGAATAGAAACTAGAGAACTACCTGGTGTATCACAAGCTTGGAGATATAGTGGATGATGTGCATCAATCACCATTGTACCACTCTGAGCTGTGTTGGTAGGAATCTCTGAGGTTTGATCAGGTGCCATTAATGAAGACCTGTAAGCTGAAATTGTTATACACGATCTGAACTGCTAAGTGAACAATGCAATAATCTTCCAGATGCACTGAGAAGCAGTGAGATCTTCAACAAAACTCCTCGAGCTCTGATACCATGAAGACTAAGCTCAAATATGATCTCATAGCAGAAAAGAAGAAAGAAGAAATTGTATTCAATAATCCTCACTAAATCAATCTTTACAGAGTATCAATACAACCATATTTATAGTGTGAACTCTAACTAACTCACTTAGTTAATTCTAACTTAACCATAGTTATCTTTGTAACATAATTACTAACTAACTTCATGACATTAATGTTCACAATGTAACTAACTCGTATGGAAGCTTCTACACTATCACTACATTCAACACACTATAAAGATGATTTTTCTAAAAATCACTACTATATAAAAATAACATTTTAAACCAAAATTTGCATTCAAATCAAGAAACAATTAACATATGAGCCTTCATTTCTTCGTTTTGACTCCATAATTCAAGAAATTATCACTGCAAAATAAATTTATCGTGACTATTGAAATGCTTAGGATTTTGATAATCAAAGAGAGAGAGTAGAGTGAAAATTTGAAAGGGGTTTAGGGTTAAATGGAGTGGGTTATGATTAAAATGTGAATGGATCAAGCTTTTAATCCAATTTTCACTAAATGGGTTGAAAAAAATATGTAATTATATTATTAATTGGGGTGAGACTCACGCTCATGCATTGAGAATGCAGATTGTGTAAAAGGTATGTATTTATTGTGATTTAAAAATATTTTTTGGGGTAATTGGACACCCGCAAAGTTAAGGTATCTTTTTGAACATTTGGAACAATTTCAAGTATTACTTTATGTCTTTTCTCTTTTAAAAAAGTAAGATGAAAAGATAAAAAATGAGATTGTTAATTATTAAATAAAATAATAAAAAGATTAAGATAGAACCACATTCACGCCAAATCCATCATATCTTATAACAAATACAATACTTTTTCGTTTTCATATAACTTGATATAATAAATTTTACTAATAATTAAATAAATATTACTCCATTTAAAGTACAATATGATAAAATGAAATACGCAAATAACCCTCCAAATAAGGTGTTATAACTGAAGTTAATACTTTATTACATGGCTTATTTTTTACGTTAACACACAATCTTCAACCTATGCAATTTAACACCGATGTAAAAATGGTTGTTGACCATCTTTAACATTAGGATACCACATTTTACCTATACTTAATGATGGCAAGGTAACTATTTTTGCCTCACGTTTCAAAATATTTTTAGATGTAATTGATGCTCGCTAACACCATGCATATATCAGATAAATTAATTATTCATTCACTTACCCAATTATATAACCATCGAGAGAACTTACTGCAAGTCTAGATACATTAATATCAATCCAACGCTATTAATTTAAAGATCACTCAAATTGTAATTTTTTATACGAAAACCATAATAAGATCATGAAACATCTAATAGAGTTTAACTGGTTAGCATGCAAACATCAAGAAAAAAGACATATGCTATAAAATAGATAAAATTATTAATGTTAAATTTATGCACTTATATTTTATTATTGATATAATCTTAAAATTCTGATTCACCTCCGCATGTCAGGTAAAACGTGAGCTATATATAAGCAATTTCTAAGGTAGTAAATGTATCTACACTTGCCCCCTTTTTATAGTTATATATAATAATATATAATAATAATAATAATAACTAGAGTATATAATATAATAGTATAATATTCCTTTACCCAACAAAAAAAAAAAAAAAAAGTAATCCAAACAAGGTGTAAGGGGGTGCTTATATAAAGTTGGGGAGTCTACCAATGAGACGAACTCATTGACCAAATACGTCTGCGGGAGAAAGACCACCGGAGCACCAAACGCCACCCAACAACCACCCATTAAATTCTTACAGAAAAAAACATCTTCCTCAAAATTATCGATGAAGGATCGTTCCTTAGTAGTTGTTCGTTGATCCTACAAATTCAATCACGGCTCTTCTTGGATCTTTCGTTTGTATTCTCACAATTCATCATCACCGCAAAGTGTTGACCCTTAATCCAACTCTTCTGGTGGACGATAAGCACCGGACCCCTTCCCCTCACGGAGGTAGGGGTGCCTCACCCGCTGAAGGCGGTTGCCCCTCCGATCTCCTCTTCCTCGCCGGCGGCGGTCCAATTCTTCCTTTCTCTTTCTCCTTCTCCTAATTTTTCGGGTAAGAATTGTATTTTTGATTATCCATCCAAGAACAGGACCGATGTTGACTATAAAGAGGGTGCCGACACTGGTTTCCAACTATCAAGAGGATGTTCTCGAAGGTAACGTCATGGGTTGTGGCCGCAAGTGCCTTGGAAAATGCTGCATGCCTGGTTTGTGTTCGATTCCTTAAATCTTTATCTTTCGGAATATATGTTTTGCTGTGAATCAAAACGAATTTTCTGAATGTTTTTTCTCTCTGTGTAGGCCTGTTTCTATATGTCTGATTTTGTAGTCCTGGTGATTGATTATGGGGGTGTAATTAGGAGTAACAATTGTTCACAGATTATTTTAGAGTTGAGCAAACAATACAAGGAAAGAATTACAGTTGTAACTATTATGTAGATTCAGCTTTTGCCAGTTCTAATGTGTGGTAAATTCTTTAAGAGGCGGATCATGGGTTCCGTTTTAAGATTTTTAGGGTTAATCCCGTTGTATTTTAATGTTTATGCGTTCATATCTGCTATTTTAGTACAATTTTAGTAATTTTTTACAGTAAATTATGTTCCACATCGAAAGTTATGGGTTCAATTGAACCCGTATGTGCAATGCTAGATATGCCTATGATAGCATGAATGTCTATATAACTATAGATGAATGTACATTCTCTGAAAATAGTAAACTTGTAGTTTACTATTTGTAGTGTTAGTGTTGCTTAGAGTTGATATAATCTAGTGGTGTATCTTAGATTTGTTGAAAGTATGCTGCAAAATATCCACTTTGCATGCACCTTAATGAAGAAATAAGCAAACTGTATGTATTTTCCGATGAAGCCAAAAGTGTGTCGCGTGCGTTTAATGATTTTGTTTATCTAATAGAACTATCTGGCTTTTGGTTCTTAGTGGATACATCTTGGTAAGTCAGACGTTAAAAATGAGGTTTGGGTTGTAGTTGCTTCCATTTTTGTTTATATTCATTATTTTCTTGCTTTCAGTTTCAGTGCTTCCTCTATATGCATTCAAGAATGATGACAATGAGCCAATTGAAAATGATATTCAAACCTTGCCTGAGGAGTGTCAGATGTCATTCTTGAACAATTTGTTGTTGGGCCTATGGGAGGAGCGGATGAGCCAGGGACTATTTCGATATGATGTGACAACCTGTGAGACGAAGGTCATTCCTGGGAGATGTGGTTTTATTGCGCAGCTGAATGAGGGGCGCCACCTAAAGAAGCGCCCAACAGAGTTTTGCATTGATAAGGTTCTTCAGCCTTTTGACGAGAACAAATTCAACTTTACCAAAGTGGGCCAGGAAGAAGTGCTTTTCAGGTTTGAACCAAGTACCGACTACAAGCCCCATTACTTTTCGGGCATGCGAGTAAGCGGTGGTATTTCACCTAGTATTGTTGCTATCAATGTAAGGAAATTGTGCTCTGGTGCTCTTCTTATAGTTATTATCAGATGCATTATGGCTTATGGATCTTGTTTTTTAGGTGAGTCCAATTGAGTATGGACACGTGCTTTTGATACCTCGAGTTCTTGATTGCTTACCTCAGAGAATTGATCGTGATAGTTTCGCAATTGCTCTTCATTTTGCCAGAGAAGTGGCAGATCCTTTCTTTAGGGTAGGTTATAACAGTTTGGGCGCTTTTGCTACCATTAACCACCTCCACTTCCAGGTAATGGGTCAAGAAAATAATTTATAATTATTTGATTAACATGACTTAACTATCTATATGATGTTCTCTTGTTAACATTCATGACAGGCATATTACTTGTCAGTGCCATTTCCAGTTGAGAAAGCACCAATACAGAAAATACTGGCAAGGAAGGGGCTGGGTGGTGCTGGAGTGATTGTTTCTAAGTTATTAAATTACCCTGTACGAGGTTTTGCTTTTGAGGGTGGAAATGGAAGTACTGCCCGTGATTTGTCTGATGCTGTTGTCAACTCCTGCATCTCCCTTCAGAATAAAAACATCCCTTTCAACATTCTCATTGCTCAGTGTGGAAAGAAGATTTTTCTGCTTCCCCAGGTAAATAGCTTGCCTAATTTCTTGTACTGTTGCTACAACAATTGTAAAAGTTTCTCCTAGGTTCACCAGTACACTCAGGGAATTTGTCATATCCTGCTGTTTAGAAGCTTTAACAAATACTTGTTAGATTCTTTGAGAAATGCATAAATATCTTTTAAGACACAACTGGAGAATCTCTAGTTAATCAGCTAAAAGCTGCTGATTGTAAAGCTGTGCACACCTGTAGGAAGTGAATTTTACTTGATGGATTTCTATGTGCCAGGGATTGGAAATAGGATATTGTTGGAAAAAAGTTGCAGATGAAATTATAATGAATGTTGGAAGGGGGTTATAATGAGAAGATTGTTAGTGATACTTGACAGGTTTGTCGTAGGATTGATGTAACTTTATTGCCCCTTGGTTCCTCAATTAGTTGTGCATTTGTAATTAGGGTGGTAGTCAGGGTGGTGGTTTGGGTGGGGATAGTGGTGGAAAACAGGCAGATAGGATCGGATGTGAGTGGATTGAAAATGGATAGGGTAAAATAGTCTTCACCCACTTTAATCTCCTAAAGCCAGAAAACTTTAAACCTAATAATTTTTTGTCAAGGGTAAACTTTAAACTTTATGACTACATTTTTTTGTCACTGGTTGTAAATGAAGTTATATATATCCCAGAGACATTGAGCAGTGAATTATTAATAATTTTATTAGTATATTAATACAATTATCTTTTCTACCAAAAAATTGTAGATTGAATAATTTGTCAAAACCACACGGGAGAAGACAACAAATTAATCCAAAGGCAAAGGGAGAAAAGGAAAACAAGTCTTACGGGAGCTCCACACGTGATGCAATATCAATATGTGGAAGAAACCCTAAATCTAAGAACAAGAAATGAAGATAGAAGAAAGATAGAAGTGAGGAATTAATTAAAAGTTAAAGCTATAGAAAGCTAAAACCTTCCATTAATAAACAAAACAAGCACCAAATCTATAAAGATACATCGAAGGAACGATTCCTCAAACACAAAATCTATCTTTAAGATGACCCTCAAGAGGAAAGATTCCTCAACCAAGCAACCTCATCAACATTATTTAGCAACAAAGGTCATAGACCACTCTCATAAGAGTTTCACTCATCAAAACCAATATCCAAAATGAACCAAGTCTAAATGAGCTGTTCTCAACTCTTTATAGTCTAAGATAAGATATTACAAAAATACCCTTGATGAAAGAACGACCTTCTTAGTCTTCTTAGGCACAACCGCACAAGGGCTTGTATTTTAAGAATAGCTTCTTTGTATAACATAGCTTGTTGTGGATGCGAGGAAGTCAATTAATTTAGCATTTGACTATATTTTCTTTTGTAGATTTATTTATAATTTAAGTGACTTTATTTATTATTCTGTAGCTTCATAAGAATTAGGTTAAGCTATAGTTATTAGTTTGAAACAGGATTTAGGTTTCCTATTTTCATAAGGATTAAACTTCCTGTTGTTGTAATAAAACTCTTGTTTAAAGGAGTTCCTGCGGATTAAACCAACAAGCTATATTTCAGCAAAATACAAGAGATCAAATTTCTCTCTTCCATGGGACTTTAAGGTTTGAGTCTCCTTTTGAAGAGTTGAAGAGATCGGAGTTCTCTCTTTTATTGAACTCTAAGGTTTCAGCCTTTATGAGCTGAATTTATATATTGCCCTGTGAATCAATTCTTCCGTATATGTATTCAATTGTTTAAAGGGAACAAACAAAAAGTAAATAGGTTTCAGGTCCTATGGGTTGCTGCTATACATTTTGTTTGTTCCCTTTGAACAATTCAATGCATATAGGGAAAAATTATTCACAGGGCAATATATAAATTCAGCTAGTTAAAAGGAGGCTGAAACCTTAGAGTTCAATAAAAGAGAACTCTGATCTCTTTAGCTCTTCAAAGAGAGACTAAAACCTTAGAGTTCAATGGAAGAGAGATCTCTTGCACTTCACTTATGACGTTGATTTATTTCTCAGAAACTCCTTTAAATAAGAGTCAGAAGTTTAATCCTTGTGAAAGTAGGAAACCTAAATCCTATTTCAAACTAATAGCTTAACCTAATCTTTATGAAAATAAAACCCTATTCTAGAATAATAAATGAAGCTACTTAAATTATAAATAAATCTACTTAAAAAATGTAATCAAATACTTAATTGACTTCCTCGCATCCACAACATAGCCCTTTCTCCCTACTCCACGTGGAGTTGTGTACTTCCATTTTAACTTGTTCTTGCACTTCAACTCTTTATTCAAGCCTCCAAATTAGTGACTCGACGAAACGTCTACGAACTCCTTAGCTTGGTTTTATGTGCAAGGTTATGATAAAGCTCGACTTGCATAAACACGTCAAAAGAATTTTCAAGAAGAAAGTAATTATTTAATAGGAAACAAAAAAATTCAAAACAAATTGAGTAAGTGATTCTTTTCACTTGTGGAATATTTAGGGGAAGAAAAACAAAATCTCAAAAAACTATCACTGTTATTACATGTGAAAAATCGGTAATTAGCCTAAAAAGGAACAACAAACAAAATCACAAACAGTTGGACAAGTTTGTAACAAAAAAATTCTAAGGATTTCAAGGGACAAACCGAATTAAGAAAAGAAGTCTTAACAAAAAGAAAAAACATAAAATAAATGTAGAAAAGGTAGTTCTACGATTGAAGCATTTCCTGACCGTAAAAGCTTTCGGGGTTGGAACCTTTCTTTGGTAAAAGTGAGTTCGTAATGGGTTAAAAATAGACTGAAGTCCATATTTACCCAACTGAAATATAAGTGATATACTGATTAAAATGTGTTGACTGAAATTGCCAGTTCTATGATGGAGCACAGTGGTGATGGGAAACAGTGGTACATAGGGAAAGGGGTTAAGTCAACGGTTGAAAGCTAAAACTGCAAGGCAGGCTGGGTAAGGTGCAATGCAAATGCCTTTTTAGGACTCATTTTTCTAGTAAATTGATAAAATAAATGATTTGTTAGGAAACAAAATAAATGATTTTAAATTGGGAAAAAGGAGGAACATCTCAAAACATCATATATAAAGGGGAAACATCACAGTAGAAAGCAGAGAATAAATAGATAACACATCTCAGCACCAGCTATTGGTGTTGCCAATGCAGCAGCTACAGTTGAAAGAGAGATAAGATGGAGGGGAAACAGATAAAGGCTGGGAACAACAACATACCCTGTGTAGTTCCACAAGTGGGGTCTAGGGAGGGTGGTGTGTATACAGCATGGGGTGCGCACCAGCACATGATTTTCATCTTGAAAATAGAATATTTTGTGATTTGTGCTTACAATTCTTTTTGATGGTGAAGAAGCTTACATCATCCTTTTTCTGGGATGATTGTTTAGTGTTATGCAGAGAAGCAAGCACTAGGAGTTGTAGACCAAGAGCTCCTCGACACTCAGGTGAACCCTGCTGTGTGGGAAATTAGTGGACATATAGTGCTTAAGCGAACAAAGGATTACAATGATGCATCAGAGGAATATGCATGGAAACTTCTTTCTGAGGTTTCCTTATCGGAGGAGAGATTTGAAGAAGTAAAGGGCTATATTTCTGAAGCAGCTGGTTTACAAGCAGAGGAGGATAAAAACATCAATCCAGAGAAGGAAATTCCAGATTCTCCTGGTCCGCAAGTTGCCTCACATATGCCTCCAGATTGTTTGGTGTTGCAGTGAAGAATTTGTGGCTTGCTCCTTGCAAGATCTAATAAAAGTTTGAAGTATCTAGTGTGTGGTTGAAATTTTGTGTGTTTGTTTTTCCAGCGTCTTGTTTGATGCATACTGTTGTCTTAGTTGGAGTTGGTGATCCCCAAATAGTGTTACTTAATGGCTGCAAGCTGTGGTCTTTGGCAGGATTGTTTACAGTACCTTTTATGTTGGTGTTTAACTGCTGAATCATATTAGCAAATGTTCCTAATAATAACACCAGTGTAGGACTTGCCCAGTTCTTGCAAGTTTTGTGCAGGTGAGACTCCTCCTTGCTTTTGACATGGTAACAATCCTTCAGCCTCCCGGGGATGTATTCTCTTCCACTAATGTCTCAACTTGTCGATAACTCAAATATAATTTCCCTTCCATAAACGTTATGCTCTATTGTTTCATATGGGAATGGAACAAGATATTCAAGGTTGTGCTAATCACTTCACGTATGGTAAAAACCGTTTTAATTAAAAATGGCTGATTCATATTACAGACCGAATCGAACTGATCATTCTACTTATAGATGTCTGAAAATATTGCTAGAAAGTTTTTTCTTCTTTCAACCGAGAATGTCAATTTACGAAACAATACTTGACAGGCTGAAGTAAGTTGAAAGTTCAAAGGAGAATTAACTATAGGCGTGTTCAATACAAAGGAATATTTTTTTTAGAAATGTTTTTCAATTTTTTCATGTTTAGTTGGTCAAAAGATTTTGGAAAACATTTTTCCTAGGATAATAAATTCCTTAAACATGAAGGGGAAAAAATGTTTTTCCCAATGTATGTAGGGAAAATAAGTTATATAAAGTGACATTTCAGTTCATTATCTCCTTCCCACCCACACAACACTCCCAAACCCCACCTCTTAACTATCCTACACCGACCGACCCCATAGTAATTAATTAGATTACATATAAATGCTTTTGGAATTTTTTATTATTATTTTTGCTTAGTTATCAAACACTAGATCAAAGAAAATGTATTTTCCTGCCTAACCAGCACCAAGTAGTTCATTCGTTTTCATTAATCTAAATGATCTCGTAAACACTCTACTATTCAACCTTCCTAAGAATTCAAAAAATTATGAAATGGTTTCCTTTTTTCAATACAGTACTGATATGCTAAGAAATAAGTTTTATTGCATATTAAGCTTGCGTAAAAAATAGCGAGCACATTTGATTGGAGATATACTAAAAATAGATAAATAAAATAGTAAATGCTGTTTTATTTTAGCAATTACTGAAAAATGAAGTGTATGTGATCACATTTTGAAGTTCAACAAAGATCGCAAGGTCATGTTCTAAGTTCTAACGGAAAATCTAGCTATCTATGGTAATTGGTATCATGCATAAAGAACTATTCTAATATATTATGTCTCATTTCCTTATTTATATGGTTGTTTTCATCACTACCCTTATGCTGAGAATAAGAAAAAACATAGCTAGTCTTAGAAGACAGTTATTCATTACCTGCGCTAGTGGAAGGTAGCAGAATTTTCAGTGAAGGAGGTGCAAAATTGCATACACACTTATAATACCTAACATCTAACCTCTGTATGCCACATAATTTTTCGACTAAGGGTGTGCATCAGACCACCCTCCATCCCATTGCAAATATCCCATAAAATTAATCAAGATGTGTGCAAGTTAACCCGGACACCATAGAACCACTGGTCCCTTTACAGGGTTAATTTTTCTTTGTTTTCCTTTTAAGTAAGTCAAAAACTTTTGAGAAGAAACAAATGTCTAACGGAACATGTCAACAAGCTCACAAAATAAATAAATAAATAAATACAACAAGGCAACATTAGTAACAAAACACCTAACAATTTCCATTCATTTTTCATTATTCCAGCTCCATTTTTTGTTGTATGCATCTGGAATTCGAAACTCCCATGCATCTCTTCTCATCCTTCCCATCTAAAATGATCAGCCTTTTACTAAAAAGATTAATTCAACTGCTATACTTTTCTGTTGCATTCTAGTCTTCCCTCTCTAAATAATCCCTCCCAGTTCAGATACAGAATCAAACAACAAAATATAAATAAATAAATTCTGAAAGTTTTAAAATGCTAGTATATATAAATGATAGTGTGTTACTCATATGAAAACGCTTCAAAATATAGAAAAGAGACGGTAATAACTGAAAATTAAGCTATTTTTCATGTTTTCTTATGCTCTCCCCTTCACCTAAGATTTTGTATAGCAGACATTTCAAAAAATTTAAATAAGGATGTGAACAATCGACTTATACTAATTCATGATATTTTTTAGAGAAAGACAAGTTCCGTTTATCGCCGCTACCTTCCGTGTCAATACCATCCCAAAGATTACATCAGAGGTCAAGCCGCTGAGAAACTCATTAATGTTCAACTACCAACTTTATGCGGCTAGACCAAGAGCTTACTTTGTTAATGGATTTCCAATCAAAAGATTTTATATATCTAAAGGATTTCTCAATATTGGGTTCTCAAAAACTAGCATCCAATACCCATCGGCCCTGCTTATTCGGATTCATAAGGTAACAATTTCACCACTCAATGCAGTTTGACCCTAAAACGGAAAAGGACATTAGAGAAAAAGAAAACCACCACATACTTTTTATGCTTCAAGCAACTTAATTGAATCGGATTCTAATCAAAAGAGAACATTTTCACACATAAACTAAATATACAAAAATAATAAAAGAACAATAAAAAAGAGGTACCTAATTTTTTCGTCGAAACGGATTAAGAAAATGACAGGAAAGTGAAAAAACAGGTGGAAGTAGTATTAAATGCCAAACGCCTTTAATAAATGAAAAACGGCGTTTCGGAGGAAATAAATAAATAAAAACTGACATAGGCGGAGTACATATTTTACCACTAGCAACAAGAAAGCTACAAGCGCGTTGCCCAATTAACACGATTACAATTCCGTGTGGTCTTGGCACTATCAGCAACTTTGAAAATTCATACGCCACAAATTTCTTCAACAGCACTCCAAAGTATCAAAAAAGCAAATAAAAATAGTAGATGAAATGGCAGTAACAGAGATGGATTGCACGTGACTCAATAGTAAATGTCACAAAACACAATAGGAAGTACGAAATTTCATTTTTGCAAAATATTATTCTTACCTTTTTGGAATTATCGTAATCAAATTCGATATTGTACTGATAACCCAAATAATATAGGAGTAATAGTAAAGTTTTTTGCTGATTCGGAATTCTTCATACCTAACTACAGTTAGAGTGGATTGACAGCAAAAACTATGGCAGAAATCTGTCAAACAGGAGAAACAGAGTATCTACAGAGTTCCGAAATCGGTTCCAATTAAAACCTACCGTTGATTCCATAAGTTAATAATCTGAAAAGTCAGGTCCTACTCATCATCTTCTTAAACTCCTCAAAGTTAACACATCCATCGCCGTCGACATCCACCTTGCTGATCATACGACGGCAATCCTTGAGCGAGCACTTCTCTCCGAGGCTCTTCATAACAGAATGCAATTCAGCCGCCGTGATTTTGCCGTTTTTGTCCTTATCGTACAAGTCGAAAGCCTCACGAAGCTCTTTGTTATCACTGTCCGCTCCTCCCGGACAGTAAAAAGCAGCAAACTCTTTCAAGTCAATGAAACCATCACCATCAGTATCAACTTCCAACATTATTCGCTTTACCTCATCCGGCGATGTCTTACTGCCAAGTGCATTCAGAATTGCGCCAAGCTCCGATAGAGAGATTTTTCCGTCTCCATTGGCGTCGAACTTCCGGAACACCTTCTCGACTTCGTCCATCTCCGCAGATGAAACTATCGGCTGTTTGGAGTCGCTGGGAGTTTTGTCCATTTGCGGAGACAGTATGGAAGGGAAAAGATGAGGAAACGGAAGGGGAGGGCAAGGGATTTTTTTCAGTTGGGGGTTGGTTGCTGGGTATTTATATGGCAGGATCACGCGGTTTCAGTGGGATATAATTGTCTGTTACGCGTGAAGTCCACAGTTTTATTTGGTGAGGCAGGAGTACACTGGACGCTCCGATGGGTCACAATAATAAATGTGGACTTTCAAATTATGGTAAAAATAATGGAGTATCTTTCTTAAATTCAATTTAAATATCTTAATTTGAAATGTTCATAAATTGGATTAGAACAAATATTTAATGCATATAAGTTTTGTTTTAAAACGGACCTACTCAAAGCAATATCTGGTAAATAACAATTAAAATTTCTATTTATTTATTGCTTATATCATGTCGAAAAGTTTTTATCCATGTAGAATGCTTACATGAAAAGGAGACTATACTTATGAAATCTTTAGATATATATGAAAATTTCTGGATTATTATGAAATTTCTAGAAAAGTACTTGAAAGTTGAAACCCGGTAGACTTGTAGAGAATTCTAGAGAAGATTTAACTATAAATATTTTTTTTAAAATTATGTAAGTAATTAATATATACATACTAGCCCCTAGATGGCTTATTATAAATAGGAGACCATCTAGCAAACAATAAGTTTCCGTTAATATAGAGCCTTCTTTGATAATTTTTGTGTTTTTTTTTTTTTTAGTGATTTCTAGTATCTTATATGCTGATTTGACATAACAAGATTGTAAGCAATTTGTGCAAAAGCATGAGCGAGTTGTCAAAATGATTAAGGATGTAATGTATATATGGCTCAAAACTATACTTAATTAGAAACTTAAAATTAACTATATGAATCTTTTGTAATCAATCTATTTTAGTAATGTCATATCCTGTCAAAATAAATAGACTAATTAGTTGAAAGGGAAAATTTTAAATTAGATGTTAAATAGGAGATTCTTGAATTGCTATTACATCCTCCAATTTAATTACCTTTATACAAGTAGTTATCAAAATAAGTTATTTCTTCTTTTATTAACTATGTACAAAATAAATAAACTCAAAAGCTTAACCAAGTCTGTCACAGATGAGAATATATATAAATCAATCGTGCCATTTGTCTCGAGGCTGTTTTACGTTAATTTTTTTAAGGCTGTCCTACGCATGTGTAATATACAATTGTAAAAGTCTATTATTAATAAAATTTCTTCCGTTTAGCGAATAAGTAATTGACACGATTAGGGTGTAGAAAAATGGACCAACACAGCATCCCCATTTGTTTAGCGAGAGAGAGTTAAGGGTCTTTTTTTTTAATTAAATAGAAGTCTTAAAGCAAAGGAAAAGTGTAAGTTATGAATTCATAAATATTTACGATCTAGTTTTGTGATATCTTGAGTATGATTTATTATCACTAATTGAAGATATTTTCTTTGATAAGTTATGTTGGGATAGTGTCTGAATTAATCGAGCCACTAAATTTTTAAAAAAAATAAACACGTAGTTAAATAGAAAAAGGGAGTATATTTCGATCAATGGCTAATAAGCATAAGGTGAGAAAGTAGCATAAATTGATCCAGATATAACCATTATAAAATTAAAATATAAGGTGAGGTAAGTTTTACCCATAAATAAATTGTATAAAACACTTAAAAATATGAATAAGTAGTTACTGAAATATGAAAATATATCTCAGATTAAATTTTCAAAGTCAGGCACGCATCTAATCTAATAGTAAATGCTTGAAAGAGGATGATAAATTTCTTTAAAAAATAAGAAAAATGATTTTATAAATAAAAAAAAAAATAAAAAAGCTTTGTTAGTGACATTTTGCATGGATTGTTTTCCCCAACTTTCAACAAACCTCATCTTTACGACTTCATTCTCACCACCTCATAGCCCTTATCTCCACCATGTCATACGCCTACCTCCTCCTCCCCACCGGCCCCTATAATATTTGTCTAAAACAATATACAAATAATTTTAGAATAATTTTTTTGAAAATAACTAATAATCCCTCTTATTTTTCTAGAAAATATTTTTCAAGGAAAAAGTTGGGTTTTTACTTTTTACTCTCCTTTTTGTGTTCGTTATGTGAGGGGAAAATATCATCCTAAAAGTATTTGTGTATAATCTATACAAACAAGTATGGGCGATGATGGTGGTTGTAGAGGTGTGGGGGTGATGGGGATGGGATTAGACGCTAGAGGGGTGAGGGTGAAGATGAGGTAGGGAGGACACAATCAGCATGTAATGCCACATGTGAAACTCGTTTTCTCTATTTTTATGAGAGAATTCATTTTCAAGGAACTTGTATCTCAAAAAATATTTTTCAAAACTTTTGTTCAATCATAACACAAAACTCACCCAGCGTCATCTCATTAATTAATGGGCACATGCTGACGATCTTGACAACGAAGAATTCTTATCTTTCACTTAACGTTAGCAAATTCGGTATTCAGTTTCAGTTTATTCGATTATATAATGCAAGTCAACCTGGATTAATTATAATATCCCATAACTGTTCTGATTACATCAAAGTCAAGTTGAATTTATAAAATCTTCCGTCGAATAATTGACGCCATCAAAACGCGTTTGTATTATATAATTCAGTTTCTAGTTTCAGTCCGGTATTTAACTTCCTTTTTCTGTTAACTATACTTATTATAATTATGGAATTAATGGGATGTATTACAAAATGACATGACATGACATTTTATAAGTTTTTCATTTTGTTTTAAAGTGAAGACTAAATTAAGAGGATTTTTTCTCCTACTCAAGCCTAACTACTTCGTATATATAGCAAGGGTTCTTGAATCAGTGAAGTAGGTACCTATTACTTTCCATTAGATCTAGGTAACTCTACTCCATATAATATATGTGATGCTAAAAAGTACCACGTACGTATTGTGCTTGCCTTTCCACACTACTCCTTTTATTCCCATAAAAAAGATCTTTGAGATGCTAATCCACACTTTGTACAATTTCATTTATTATTTATGTAATGTAAAATATTTGTGAAAAGGAAATGAACTTTCGGCCAAATAAAATCCAAAAAATAGGTCATAAAGTAAGAATTGACTAAAATCACGTAAGAAAATCAATATCTCGATTCTAAGCTCTCAATACCGATGACTGAAATATGAAATGTGGACAAGAACAATACGACACCCAAGAACGTATTAATTAAGAATAAGAATTGAGATGAATCTATCTCTAAAGATATAATAAAAAAAAAATTCTTGAATCTCACTGAATCTAAGAAATTAACCAACAAGGTTAGAATTATCCAAAATTATATCAGGAGATCGAATATTCATCAATAATCAATGTGAAATCTAACAAATAATTGTCAAAATTATTTTTCAATAGCATGAATTATTTAGGCTTAACATGCTAACTAGAGTTGTTAAAAAGGGTCAGCACAGCCCACCCGGTCCAAACCTCGCGGGCCAAAGAATTTGATGGGCTAGGGCGGGCTGACCCTTCTTTTGGAAGCGCCTGGAAGTACTCAACCCAACCCAACCCTAGAAGGGTTGCGGGCTGGGGCAGGCTAGCCCCCTATTTTTTTTCAAACTTAAAATTCTATAACATCAAGAAAATGAGAGGATTTTCAAATCAAATATGGCAAATAATGGTGTTTTTTCAATAACACTAGCAAAAATCTAGTTGATTAACATGTATTTAGGATACTAGATACGTGAGATATATGTATCTGGTGTGATGCATCCCAGATAAGATAGTGAGATAAGAGAGTGGCGAGTGAGATAGGAGGGAGGTGAGGGCGTGAGATTTGTCTATGTATCCTAAATACATGTGAATCCACTTGGATATAGTGTATCTAGAACAAATTACACATAATTTTGAATCCACGTATCTGAACGCACCAAAATTTTGTAAGATTTGTAATATTACAATATACCGTGCCTCTAAGTAATTAGCTCATACACTAGTAAAATTTTTGTAAGCTACTCTTAATTTTGGCCCATGGGCCGACCTCAGTCCGACCCTGATCAAGCCTCAAGGACCAAAGGTTTATATAAGTCGAGCTTATAAGCCCTAATTTTAAATAGGCTTGAAAAATTGTATCTCAACTCTATTGTAATGACGGATTGAATTAGACCGACCCCTTGGGCTAAGTCAATTTTGACAGGTAACTAATATGCTTACCTCATTAGGATATGTTAGTGTGGCATTTTAATATTCTAAATATATATATATATTAAATTTTGCATGGTCACACAAACATTGATTTTCTAGCCGTTGGTTGACTTCTCACCTTTCATATGTTACAAAATGTTGGATGCATGTAATGACAATCATAATTGCTGCATTACTATCTTATATTACTCCAAATTGGAGTTAGTGCCAAATGCACATCAGTTTTGCAAAATGCCGTTGATGGTATTAGCCGTTGATGGCATTGGTGGGCACTTGATTATCACTTATCCTTGTAACCTATGTAACTTCTAATGCCATTTATCTTCACTATTTACTACACTATTATCTACTTATTCATTGCTAGGAAGACTTCTTCTAGTATAAATAGTGGTGGTCTTCATTTGGTTTTAAAATACACAAAACACATAAGAAAAATATAGAGTGAAAGAGTTAGTCAAAAAGAGAGTACTCATTAGTTGAAGGGAGGTGTTCTTTTTATGGAGCTTTGGACTCAACTCTTGTCCAGAGTTGTTGAGTTATATTTTGTGATTAGGCTGTTGTATCCTGGAGGGGACAAGTCAAGAAGGACTACTGCTGGACCGGTGAAAACATTTGCTGCAGTGGGCTTGAATCTCCTTAAAGAGAGCGAGATATCCGCGCCTCAGCATGAAGAGATTTCTGTTTTCTTCATTTTATTTTCAATTGTAATCTTGTATTTTTGTTATCTTGTAAGTTTTCACTAACAATTTTAAGGAGATTTCTAATGGCTACAATTGAAAAAAACGCGGATGTCAAGATGGGAGACCTTAACAAGCCATTTCGGTTCAATGGTAACCATTTTAAGAGATGGAAGGGTAAAGTACTTTTCTACTTAAGTCTTCTCAATGTTTCTTATGTGTTAACTGAGAAGAATCCTAATAAAGTAGACATCACCTCTATGAATGATGATGAAACTATTTCTCATCTAGAGAAAGTGGAAAAGTACGATGGTGATTCCTGTAAGTGTCGGTATTATATTCTTAATTGTCTATCTGATAATTTTTATGATTATTATGATATAACTTACTCTAGTGCAAAGAAAATTTGGAAAGCATTGCAGAGTAAGTATGATACCGAAGAGGCTGGAGCGAAAAAATATGCGGCTAGTAGATTTTTTCGTTTCCAAATGGTGGACAACAAATCAGTGGTAGACCAAGCTCAAGACTTTATAATGATTGTTGGAGAGCTTAGGTCCGAGGAGGTTAAAATTGGAGATAACCTTATTGTTTGTGGCATAGTGGATAAACTTCCACCTTCTTGGAAGGAATTTCAAAAAACTATGCGCCACAAACAAAAGGA
>JAJOOH010012820.1:2500-53309 GCA_029582605.1 Solanum gracilifrons
AATTCATAATATTCATAATTCTATAGCATTCTACAATCATCAATCAATACCCACACTTTAAGATCCAACTTGGGAAAAGAGGGTAATTTATGGATTCTGAAGTAATTCAACTTAAAATCATATAAAATCATCAATATATCCATAAAAAACATAATTCAATCATTTAAAATAAATTTGAAAGGAATCCATTAGATTGAAGTCAAACCCTAACTTTTGGGTTTTCTAGTTCTGAAATTGGGGGTTTTGGAGGGGCTCTATGGGTGCAAGCTACCCATAGATAAAAACTACCATACCTTATTGAAGATTCACAACGAATTTGGGGAGAAAAGCTTGATTCTTCAACCCTAGCTTCACCCTTCTTCTTCTTCTTCTTCTTTGGAGTTCCAGAGAGAGAAATTTTGGAGAAGATGAACTCTTTTGGGTTTGATTTTGGGTTTTGGGAATTAATGGGGTAAATAGGGTGGTTAATGACTTAAAATGTCTTATATAGGTGTATTAAACCAATATAAATCGACCCCATTTAATAACTACCAAACTAGGAATTTACCAAAAGACCCCAAACTAGGAAGACTCTTTCAAGGTACCACGACCCGTCAAGGGCACCACGCCTCGTGGTGGTGCCCGAGGTACCTTGACCAATAGCCTCCCTTGACATGGCAAGCCCCCAAGTGGTGAAGGCAACCCCACGAGCCTTCCCACGGTCTGTGGTCTTCACCATGAGCCGTGAAGTGGCTCGTGAAGGGGAGCCATTTTAGGGTAGCATTGAGGAGCTCACCGCCTCAAAACCGCGAGTGGCCCCACGAACTGTGGAGGCCACCACGAGCTGTGAAGGCTCTCGTGGTCCAAGGCAGTGCCATGGTAAGCTTGAGGCAGCCTTGGCTGTTTCCTTGCCCCTTGCCCCTTTGCCTTGGCTCATGCCCTTCTAACCTTAACTTTTAGTCCTCAAACTCACCCCTAGATGGTCTATCAAGCTGCGGGGTGTTACAATATCTCCCTCTTGGGAACATTCGTCCTCGCATGTCGATCTAGACACCTTACGGAATTAAAGACTCAAGACTAGCAGCCCATCATGCATGAAACATCTTAATAATGCACAATTCAAAGGAGGAAACATCAACTCCATCTCAATATACTGAATGCAACACAAGGAAGTAGGAACTATATCTAACAACTAATTATGCATGAAAATTTTAACATTTCTCAAATTCATAGGAGGAACTATCTTCTCTAACTCAAATCATGCTCAACATAATATCATGAAGCAAATTATGCAATTACTTTCAAAAGCATATTAGAGCATGTTTAACAATTTATCTCACGAAGCATATAGGCAACTCATACTAAATGCACATCACATGAGGGACATAAATCATGAAAACTCATTTTCTTTCTAAACAAGAATTTCATCAAGAACATGCATAACATAAGGAGATCATGGAAACACATAAATCACACATGACTCCAAAAACATGAAACAAGCCACAAGGAACTCTTTGTCTTAAGCTAGAATAGGAATAGAAGAAAGAGATGAGGATATCGTAACTCTCAACAATCTTGCTATCTAAGCATACCATCTCCCCCTTGGGAGTAAACCCCTACTAA
Organism: Solanum gracilifrons; assembly: GCA_029582605.1. Taxonomy (NCBI): domain Eukaryota; kingdom Viridiplantae; phylum Streptophyta; class Magnoliopsida; order Solanales; family Solanaceae; genus Solanum; species Solanum gracilifrons. Next base: position 4,103 of record JAJOOH010012820.1, read on the forward strand.
GGCTAACATCAAAATCTAACAAATAGCATAGGGATCTTAATAAAACATTTATATCTATAGGGAATTATCAACATATTGGTGCCTTCATCCGGAAGGGCTCCTTTGTCCTCTCTAGATCGGAGTGCATAAAAGCGACCATAATTTGGAGGAATGGGAACTGGGACATTAAGAGACGCTTGTTTGGCCTCTCCTTCTTTTGCCATAAGTGTAGGGAAATTTTTCACTTGATGATCACTCTTTCCACAACCATAGCAACCGTCCGTACCGGCTAGAAACTTCCCATGGTGCTTCTTTCAACATTTGGTGCAAGTAGGCTTGGGAAATGGAGACCCACTACCTTTCTCTTGGTTAAACCTAGGAGTATTGGAAGAATCTTGACCGGAATACCCTTGTTTAAACTTTTTTCGACCTTGCCCATCTGACCTAGCATTAGAGAAATTCCCATCACTGGTTCTAGCCCTTTTCACCTCCCTATTCTTTCTCTTGAGTTTGGACTCCTCAATTTGTTGGGCATACACATAAGCCTAGAGACATTCATGATATCATGGAGCATTACCGTACAACATTCTTCTCCAACTAAGTTGGACACACCCGTTACAAACCTACTCATCTCATCCCTCGGATCCGCCACCATACATGGAGCATACTTGGATAGTTGGGTAAGTTTCAAGGCATACTCTTGAACACTCATGCTACCTTCCCTAAGGTTAATGAATTCTTCCATCTTAGCTTCCCTCAACTCTCGGGGAAAGAACCTATCAATAAATGCTTTCTTAAACACCTCCTAATCTATGAGACCCGCTCCTACCTGCCTATTTTTCTTCCATTGAGTGTACCATACTTGAGAAAAATCCTTCAATTGGTAAGAAGCTAGCTCTACTTTTTCTACTGAAGTCACCTCTATGGCATCAAGTATTTTATAAACCTCATCCACAAATTCTTGAGGATCCTCTCCCACTTTGGAACCAAGAAACTCGGGAGGGTTTATTCTAACAAAATCCCTCTATCTAGAAGCCATGGAATTCACATTAGGGTTCACATGAGTCCCAACATCTCTATTGGCTTGGGCCGTCATAGCTTGGGATTGAGTTGTCACGGCTTGGGCCAACATAAGAAGAGCCGACCTAATTTCCACAGCTGACATTGCCGAATGGTTAATTGGAGCTTCATTAGCTTGAGGAGATTAATTCTCTTGAGGAGCTTCTTCATTGACACTGCTACACTCCATTCTCCTGGAGTTATCCCTTCGTGTATTCATATCCTGAAGACACAAAAAATGGATTATGAGATGGACTTTATAGAGTTAAAATTTATGGCATGACTAAAGAATAATGAAAGAAGTGTAGCTTCCTAACATCTTATAGCCTCTCATTCATAAATGTGGCGCGCTACACACTATGAAGAAGACTCTACTAGACATGGCTTATGAGACATTATCCTAGAATCATTCTAAACCTTGTGCTCTGATTACCAAGTTTGTTATGACCCAGGGGTACACTCTAGATGTAGCACGACGTACTTGACCCCGAAGGGGTCTCACACAAACCCTTATCATATCATAACATAAGATATAAGAAATGATGTGGAATTTAAAAACTTTTATCCATACAATCGAAGTCTTTTATAAAAGAAGCGAAAGTCTAACTTGTCTCAATTAGCCATCTAATACAATCTTGGAATCAAATATAGGGTTATAGCCTTTTCGACATAATTCAAACATAAAATGACTAGAAAGAAACTACTAATGACTCATACGTCCTCGAATTTTGAGGACTCACCACAAGCTAGGAGAATAGTCGATCCGAGCTTGAACCAATAGAAGATCACCTTAAGAACCAGAACCTACACTTTGTAAAAAATGTAGCAAATGTGGGTTAGTACAAAAATGCACTAAGTATGATAGCCATGCATAAAAACCTTTAAAACATGCCACAAACGACATTTTAGTTGAAAAGCATGCACTTATCAAGTTTGGAAAATCATCATGCACCTTAGTATAAAGCATAAGTCACAAGCATATTCATCATGTAAATCATTATAACATAATAGAACCATCTCATAAGTAACCCTAAGTTATACTTGTGCAATGTATAGATAAAGATCCCATAATCGCATCTATACTAAGTACCACTTTTAGGCCACCATAATCATATTTACCATTCTTTGTCATCTTTAGTTAATACTCATAGACAAGGAACATTCACATTTAATAAGTCATGTAAAGGAAAGCAACTCATAGAAACAATCCAAGTTAAGCATTCATCATTTCATAAGTCTTTATACATTGAGGAACACACCATAACTACTCTCAAAGCCTACTTGTGAAATGCATGGATGAAGTCCCATACCCCCACCAACACTTTATAGAGCTTCTTGAGTAACCATAGTACATAACTCATATTCTTGTTCATAGTGGGAATAAGCCTTAGCCGACATAGACCATGTGAGCAAATCATGGAATACTGTGTCATGTCCCACACCAAAAAGAGTTGGTCTACTTGCCTAAGGTAGAACTGGTAACATTTTAGCTTAGGTGGATCCACTAGATAATAACCTATGTGGGCACACACCTATGGGATAAGTAGGTTGTTACTAGAAACTTGACCTTACATTTGGAGAGCTTCTACCTCACAATATCCACTCGGTGCTAAGCATTAAATTCCCATGGAGTACTTAATTCTCTTTTAGCATTATTACACATGAAAGGGATGCCATTAGACTACCGATTCAAGGTACATCATTACACATGAAAGGGATGTCATAAGCCTACCGATTTAAGGTATATCATTAGAATAACATATTGAATCCTCATGAAAGGGGTACTATTGGTCTACCGATTCAAGGTTAATCATTATAATAGTTCATTGACTCATCATGAAAGGGATACCATTGGTCTACCGATTCAGGACAAAGCTTTAGAATACATCATTAGACACTCATGAAAGAGATGCCATTGGCCTACCGATTCAAGGTTCATTAAGTCAAGATAAAATTTGATTACATATGAAAAGAATGCCCTTAGCCTACCGATTCAAGGTATATCAATCAAGATTACTTTTATTCACACATGAAAGTGATGCCATTAGCCTACCGAATCATTTAAGTAAGTAAAGCCTTTCACACCATGTCAATTATATTATAGTCATAACCACATTACTTCCAAAGTATTCATAAAGCGAGTACATAAACATCACGATCATACAAAATTCTCATAATTTGCCCTGCAAGGACCATGGATCATATTTAATAAAACACCTACAATTACTACCTTAGGCATGGAAAATAACATGATTCAAGTAATCAATTCATAACATTCATAATTCTATAGCACTCTATAATCATCAATCAATACTCACACTTTCAGATCCAACTTGGGAAAATAGGGTAATTCATGGATTCTGGAGTAATTCAGCTTAAAATCATATAAAATCATCAATATATACATACACAAACATAATTCAATCATTTAAAACGAATTTGAAAAGAATCCATAAAATTGAAGTGGAACCCTTACTTTTGGGTTTTCTAGTTTTGCAATTGAGGGTTTTGGAAGGTCTCTATGGGTGAAAGCTATCCATAGATGAAAAGCTAAGATAGCTTATTTAAGATTCACCTCAAATTTGGGGAGAAAAACTTGATTCTTCAACCCTAGATTTATCCTTCTTCTTTGGAGTTCTAGAAAGATAAATTTTGGAGAAGATGAATTCTTTTGGGTTTTGGGAATTAATGGGGTAAATGGGGTGCTTAATGACTTAAAAGGGCTTATATAATGTGTTAAAACAATATAAATTGTCCCCATTTAATAACTAACAAATTAGGAATTTACCAAAAGACCCCTAACTAGGCAGCCCCTTCTCAGGTACCACGACTGGGCATCACGACCCGTAAAGGGAAGCACGGCTCGTGGCGGTGCTCGTGGTCCCTTTACCAGTAGTCTCCCTTGACTTGGAAATCCCCCAAGTGGTGAAGGCAACCACACGAGCCATCCCACTGTCTATGGTCTTCCCCACGAGCCGTGAAGTGGCTCGTGAAGGGGAGCCATTTTGGCACAGCATTGAGGAGCTCACTGCCTCAACAGCACAAATGGTCCCATGAGCCGTGCAGGCCACCACGAGCCGTGAAGGCTCTCGTAGTCCAAGGCAGTGCGATGGCAAGCTTGGGGCAGCCTTGGATCTTGCTTTGGCTCTTTCCCTTGGATCATGCCCTTCTAACCTTAACATTTAGGCGTCAAACTCACCCCTAAATGGTCCATCTAACTGTGGGGTGTTACAGTGACACCTTATGTGGCCATGAAGTTTGATATGATCCCCGAAGTGTTATTAGAGCCTTTATCGGTCTCTACCCTGGTTGATGACTCTGTGGTGGCTAAAAGAGTCTAAAGTTACTTAGGTTGACTTGCTATAGTTGGACATGTTAGACTTCAATGTGATTTTGGGGATGGATTGGTTGCATGCACGTTATGCCTCTATCTATTGTAGGATTCGGGTGGTTAGATTCCAATTTCCAAATGAGCCTATTTTAGAGTTGAAGGGGGAAAATTTCATGCCTAAAGGTCAATTTGTCTCTTGTCTTAAAGCTAGGAAGATGATCTTGAAAGGGTGTATTTACCATTTTGTTAGGGTGAGGGATGTTGAATCTGAAAACCCTTCTCTAGAGTTGGTTTCGGTAGTTAATGAGTAACTGAAACTTTTCCCCGATGATTTGCCCATTATTCCTCCCGAGCGGGAAATAGATTTTGGTATTTGCCTTCTATGGGATATGCAACCTATTTCAATCCCTTCTTATAGAATGGCTCCGACAGAGCTGAAAGAGCAACTAGCGGATTTATTAGATAAGGGCTTCATCCGACTGAGTATCTCTTCATAGGGTGCTCCGGCGTTGTTTGTTAGAAAGAAGGATGGGTCTTTTAGAATGTGAATTGATTATTGTCAATTGAATAAATTGATTATCAAGAATAAGTATCCTCTCCCAAGTATAGATGACTTGTTTGACCAACTTCAAGGGGCAAGTTATTTCTCTAAGATTAATCTTCGTTCGGGTTATCACCAATTGAGGGTGAGAGGGGATGATATTCCGAACATGGCCTTTAGAACCAGTATGGTCATTATGAGTTTGTGGTAATGTCGATTGGTTTGACTAATGCTCCGGTGATGTTCATGGACTTGATGAATAAAGTGTTTAGGCAATACCTAGACATGTTTGTGATTGTGTTTATCGATGATATCTTGACCAATTCAAGGAGTGAGAATGAACATGTGGACCGTTTGAGAATTTTTGTTGCAAGTTCTTAAGGGCCAACAACTTTTTACAAAGTTTAGCAAGTGCGAATTTTGGTTAAGGTCCATAGCTTTCCTTGGTCATATTGTGTCAAGTGAGGGTATTGAGGTAGATCTGAAGAAGATGGATGCGGTCAAGAGTTGGCCTAGACCTATAACTCCTTCCGACATTAGAAGCTTTTTGGGTTTGGCCGGTTACTATAGGAGGTTTGTTGAGGGTTTTCCTCCATTACTTCTCTGTTGACGTCTTTGACTCAAAAGAAGGCTAAGTTTTTGTGGTCGAAATCTTGTGAGAAAAGTTTCCAAGAATTGAAAGATAGACTTACTTCCGCACAGGTGTTGATCTTATCAAAAGGTTCAGATAATTTTGCGGTGTATTGTGATGCCTCTAGAGTTAGGTTGGGATGTGTGCTTACGAAAAATGGTAAAGTCATTGCCTATGCTTCAAGGTAACTTAAGGTCCATGAGAAGAATTATCCTACCCATGAACTTGAGTTAGCGGCAGTTGTTTTTGCCTTTAAGATATGGAGGTATTATTTGTATGGGGTCCATGTGGATGTTTTCACCGATCACAACAGTGTACAATATGTGTTTAGTCAAAAGGACTTGAATTTTCATCAATGAAGGTGGTTAGAATTATAGAAGGATTATGATATGAGTTTCCTTTATCACCCCGACAAAGATAATGTGGTAGTGGATACTCTTAGTAGGTTGTCGATGAGTAGTGTGGCTCATATAGAGGATGAAAAGAAAGAGTTGGTTCACGATGTGCATAGGTTTGCCCGACTAGGTGTTCAACTAGTGGATTCCGCCAAGGGTGGTGTCATGGTCCATAATGGTTTCAAATCTTCCTTTGTAATGGATGTAAAGTGTAAGCAAGGTCTTGGTCCTATCTTGGTTGAGTTGAAAGATGTGGTACTTAAAAAGTCCGTTAATGCATTTTCCCAAGGGGGAAATGGGGTACTTATGTGTTCCAAATGTTTACGGCTTGAGAGAGCAATTTTAGAAGAAGTCCATAGTTCTCGGTATTCTATTCACCCAGGAGCCACCAAGATGTACCGTGACCTACGGGAAGTCTATTGGTGGAGTGGAATAAAAAAGGACATCACGAAATTTGTTGCTAAATGTCCTAATTGTCAACAAGTAAAGGTTGAGCACCAAAGGCCGGGAGGCTTGTCACAAGATATATCTATTCCTACTTGGAAGTGGGAAGATGTGAACATGGACTTTATTGTAGGCTTGCCATGTACTAGATGACAACTTGACTCGATATGGGTAATAGTGGACCGGATGACTAAGTCTGCTCATTTTATTCATGTCAAGGTATCCTACTCAGCGGAAGAGTATGGTAAGTTGTATTTGAGGGAAATAGTAAGGTTACATGGAGTACCCTTGTCTATTATTTAGGATTGAGGTACCAAATTTACTTTACAGTTTTGGAGGTCTTTCCAAAAGGGGATAGGTACCAAGGTGAAGCTTAGCACCGCTTTTTACCATCAAATGGATGGTTTAGCAGAACACATCATTCATACATTAGAGGACATGTTGAGAGCATGCGTGATAAATTTTAAAGGCAATTGGGATGACTATATGCCGTTAGTCGAGTTTGCGTATAATAACAGTTATCATTCGAGTATCGACATGGCTCCCTTTGAAGCTATCTATGGTAGGAGATGTAGGTCTCCTATAGGATGGTTTAAAGTGGGAGAAGTTGCTCTCCTAGATCCGAAATTCGTACATAAGGCCATTGAGAAGATTCAGGTTATTAGAGAGAGGTTGAAGACAGCCCAAAGTCGGCAAAAGTCCTATTCCAGTGTTTTAAGAAGAGATCTCAAATTTGATCTGCATGATTGGGGTTATTTGAAATTCTCACCCATGAAGGGTTTTATGAGGTTTGGAAAGAAGGGGAAACTAGTCCTCGATTTGTGGATCCTTATGAGATTTTGAGGCGTGTGGGCAAAGTTGCATATGAGTTAGAATTGCCAAATAAGTTGGCATTAGTACATCTGGTGTTCCATATCTCAATGTTGAAGAAATGTATTGGGGATCCATCAAGCATAGTTCCCTTAGAGGGTTTAGAGATTAAGGAGAATCTTGCTTATGAAGAGGTACTAGTTGAAATTTTAGACCGGCAGGTCTAGAGGTTGAGAAACAAGGAAGTTGCCTCCGTGAAGGTATTGTGGAGAAATCACTTAGTTGAGGGTGCTACTTGGGGGGCCGAGGCCGATATGAAGTCCTGATATCCTCATCTTTTTCCTTCCTCTCCTAGTCAAGCTTAAGGTAATAAGTTCCTCTTTAGTTTTCTTGTTTAGGAGTGATGTTTGATTTATGTGTTTTTCCATGATTTCCTTATGTTATGCATGATCTTGAGAAATTCATGTTTAGTAAGAAAATGAGTTTTTATGATTGATGTTCCTCATGTTTTTGTGCATTGAGTATGAGTTGCCTATTGACTTCATTAGAGGAATTATTGAACACGCTTTAGTATGCTTTTGAGAGTAAATTGCATCTTGGCTGCATGATATTTTGTTGAGCATGCTTTTAGTTTGGAGAAGGTAGTCCGTCCTATGATTATGAGAGATGTTGAAATTTCATGCATAATGGGTTGTTAAATGTAGTTCCTACTTCCTTGTGATGAATTGTTTATGTTTGAATTGGAGTTGATGTTTCCTCCTTTGAACTGTGCATTATTTTAATATATCATGCATGATCGGATGCTAATCTTGAGTCTTTACCCCCGTAAGGTGTCTAGATCGTCATTCAAAGATGAATGTTCCCAAGGGGGAGATATTGTAACACCCCGGAAACTAGTAGGCTAAACTAGAGCTTAACATGAGGGTTAGAGTCGTAAACATAACTCCCCGTACTTAAAAATAAAGGGTTTCATGTTGGAATGTTAAGGTACGACCCCCAAGGACAAACAATGGGTCCTTGAGGAGGACCCAGAAACTGCCTAGGCAGTGACCAACGGAGGGGACCCATGCCTCGTGGGTCAGGCCACGCCTGTGGGAGAGGGGTCATGGGTCACCCTGAAACCAGGTCTCTGAATCCCAACCCACGTTTCACCACCACTGGCCGTGGGTCCAACCACAGTTCGTCAGTGAGGAGTCGTGGTTCAGGGTCCCAAAAACTAATCCCAACTACCCAACAACGGTTCACCAGAATGCCACGTGGGTCCAACCACAGCCCGTGGACGTGGTTCCGTGGGTGGTGACCTAGAAACGGTTTTGATGAGTTAGTTTAGGGGCACTTTGGGGTTTTCTAGTTTTAATTAAAACTATGTAAGGTAGTTTTAGCCTAAATTAGATCACCTATATAAGGATTTTATATCACTAAATTAATTCAACTACCTCATTATTTCTAAAACCCAAAACTAGTCCCAAAACTTCGTCTTCTCCAAAGAAAATTCTCTCTCTAGAAAACTCAAAGAAGAAGAAGAAGAAGAAGTTGAAGGCTAGGGTTCAAGAAGCAATGAGCTTTTCATCAAATTCTTAGGGCTTTGTGATTGAGATATGGTGATTTTCATCCATGGGTAGCTTTCACCCATGGAGCCCTCTCAAAATCTTCAAATTCAAATGATAGATTTCCCCAATTAGCTAGGGTTTTGTTCATTCACCATGGGTTCTTTGATATAATGATTTTCATGGTTTAATTATGTCTATATATGAATGAATTGATGATCTACAATGATTTTATGATATTTCCCGTATGAACCCATGAAAACCCCCATAATTCCTCAAATTGTGATCTCATAGGTTAGGTTGTTGATTGTAAAAGAAGAGCTTTATGATCTAATGTATGAATTGATAGAATTACATGAAATTATGATGAAATCCCTATATAATGGTTAAATTCTAGATTTTATGGTTAATAATGGCTTTGAACCTTGGAAGGGCAAAGTGTGAGTTAATGCGTGATCTTATGAAACTTATGTAAATGCTATGAAGGTGCTTTGAGAGTAAAGTGCCAATGTTGATTGTGTTATTGAAAGTTCATTCTCATGAAACACTTACAACAATGATGTGAAAGGCTTTCTCACATAGAAAGGATTCTTAGGTTGAAAGGCTATTCTCACCTAATTGAATCAATGAATAAGAGCTATCCTAATAAACTAACTTGGATTGATTGTCAAGGACATTCTTCCATGATACATGATTTAAGTAAGCCATAATTAAGTATTCCATTGGAATTATGCTTAGCACCGAGTAGATATTGACAATTAGATGGAAGCTCTCCCATTTGCAGAGGTCGGGTTTCTAGAAAAGGTCTCATGAGATGAAAGTTCTCCGGTGAGTAGAGGTTGGGTTTCTAGTAACAATACTTGTATCCCATAAACTATGTCCCCTCATATGTTATTTAGATAGTGGATCCACCTAAGCTAAGAGTTCATGGTTCTACCTCAGGCAAGTAGAACACCCCTTTCCGGTGTGGGAGACACCGGGTGATCATGTTTTAGCACACATGGTATGTATGTCACTTAAGGCTATTCTCCAACAATGAGAACATGAATAATGAACTATGGTTACTATAGAGACTTTGATTATGAGTTGAAAGGTTTTAAGATGGTATTGACTTATGTTGTCCGTGATTATGAATTATGACTTCTATTGTCTTAAATGACGTTCAAACTTGGTAAATGGCATGCTTTCAAAAGAAATGACCCTTTTCACATGTTTTTAATGTTTTTATGCATGTCTACCATACTTAGTACATTTTTGTGCTAACCCCTACTTTTCCTACATTTTCCTAAGTGTAGGGTCCGATCCTCGAGGTGATCATTCTAGTGGCTAGTACTTATTGGTGAGTCCTCGTGGTTCGAGGATGGCCTTTTTTCTTATAATGTAGCTTCCTTTATTGTATTTCAATTTTTGGACATGTTGTATGGGCTAGGCCCTATTTCATCAAGTATTGTAATAGATGGCTATATTTAGACAAGTTTAGACTTCCGCTTTCATTTATGAAGATCTTTTAAGACTTGAGATGTGCTTTTACTCTTTATTGTCCTATGATTATGTTATGATATTCTAAGTGGCTTACATGGAGCCTTTCGGGGTTCTATGTGCCTTTTTACATCTAGGGGGGTACCCTGGGTCGTGACACCTGGTCTTCTCAAGTGTACCATGCTCTGTTAATCTTGGTCATACCATCGAGGAGATTGGATGATGTTTCGAAAGGTTGTTGCATTATATCACCTTGGACAAGTTGATCAGCCACACCTTTGTTCACCGAGTCCAAACTCATGTTGAAGTGTTGTAACAACACATTGTCTGGAAGTCCGTGAGTCGGACCTTGAAGTAACAACTTCTGAAATCTCAGCCACGACTCATGGATTGGTTCACCCTCCAAACGTTTGAAGCTCTGAATATTATCTCTTAATGTCATCATCCTGGAAGGAGGGAAGAACCTCACAAAGTAAGCCTCGGTAAGTTCATCCTAAACGGTAATGGAATCCCTCGTAGATCAGCTAACCATTTGGTAGCTTCCCCAATCAAAGAAAAAGCGAACAACCGGAGACAAACTGATTCTTGAGAGATGTTCTTGAACAAGAATGGATCATATACGTCTACAAAATTCCGAATATGCTCATGGGGATTCTCATGAGCTACCCCTCTATATAATCCTTTCGTTTGCAAGAGTTGTAACATCGTGCTAGTCACGTGGAAGACAACATTCTCCTCAACAAGATGTAAACGTATATCACTGACACCACCCAATTGAATCAGGTTATTAACATCATTCAAATTTCCAATATCATCTTGGTGGCCCAGTTGGTTACTGTTACTTCCGTTCACACTTATCTCGTCCTCTGTTCAAACACACCCAAAGCAAACACAAAACAAAGTAAGTCGATTCAACTACAACACAAGAAGATCATAATTAAAACTTCAATAAGAGAATTATAAACACCGCTCCCCGGCAGCGGCGCCATTTTTGATTAACTCTCAACTACACCTCATCCGATACTAGGTGTAGGGGATCGTAATCTAGTATAAAACACAACAATTGAGTTGGGGCCGAACCCACAGGGAGCGGTATAAGATTAAATTCAGTTGAAGTTATAAACGTAATCTAATCAGTTATAGGAATAGAAATTATCAAAAACATTTGAATAAATCAAAAGGGGTGACACAAATGTCATATAGGGTGATTGATTAGTCAATTAGCAACTAAAATAACTTAGAAAACAGGGGAAACAAGAACTAGAGAGAAATTCTCGGGGATGTGATCAATTATAGACTAATTTCACTATATGGGTAATTGAATTTTACTAACAATTGCTAAATATCAGTGAGTAGGCTAGAATATAGATGCTATAGCTTTCTCTCGAACAACTATTACGATTCAAGCGAGTTCTCTTGAACCTCGACAAGCTTGACACTAAAAACATCCCAAAACCTTAATTTATCTACTCTCTCGAGCTAGATAGGTAGAATAGAGTTTAGAATTCACTCTCTCGAGTGGAACCCAAATCAACCTAATACATACAATTATCTATCAAAAACCTTGGTTCTAAAACCTCTTTCTCAAGCAAGTGTAGAGCACTAAGTTAGAATTGCATTTACAACTACAATTCATAGATTAATACACAATTATCGATTAAACCAACTTCAATTAAGCATTTAATTCAGTGAACAATAATACCCATAAGCTAATTAAGTCAATAATCACATGATCATACCCCAATAATTGGGGTTTTAGCCACACATCATAAAAAGGAAGAAATAATTACTAATTTTGTTAGACATGAACTGGGTAATATTCCCAAATCTCTAAGATGCTTCAAATCAACTTAATTCAAACACCCAAATAAAAATTTCTCAAAACCAAGTCTCAAAAACTCTAAGTTCTACAATGGGACCTCACGAAAACTGTTAAACTTAGAGAAAAACTCAAAACTCATGGAACACCCTTTCCTTCTTTTAAAATTTTAAATTATAGTTTCACAATTTTTTGCCTTCTGGACCGTTTGGCAAAGTTAGTCGGCGAAGCCCCCTTTGCTCCTGTACATCGCCTGTTTGCCTTGACTATTTTATTTTCAAGGTTCTGTGACTTTAGGCTATCCAGATCGAGGTCGCCGATCCGGTCGATGGTCCACCGACTATCCATTTCCTTCGCCAAGTAGGTTCTTCTCCAGGGCTAGCATGCTGGAACTTTAGGCGAGCTAAAGAGCCACTCGGCGAGCTAAAGAGCCACTCGGCGAGCCGCCGAGTGGTCTTGGCGACCACCAGGATTACCTTCCTTCAACTTCTTCAGTTTTTTTTAGGCCTTTTTACCTGGTAATGTCCTTGCCTTGATCCTTAGACTTCATTGCTGCAAATAAACATTTGAACATCAGTTCAGAGCATAAATTAGGCATTTGAGGACAATAAACTATCAAAACAAAGCCCTAAATGAGTCTAAATCTTAGACTCATCAACACCACCAACTTAAACTTTTGCGTGTCCTCAAGTTAAACTCAAGTTCAAACAGTTCAACAAGGATGTCTACAAACAGTGCTACTCAAAACTCAACACAAATGCACACAACAGGTTCAAAACAAAGCCCTAAATGAGTTGAAATCTCAGACTCATCGGTGGTTCCCTTCATGGTCTTTATGGGCCCTCGTTAAGGTTCTGAGGCTCAAATCTTGGCTTGTGACGTCTCACTTGGTCCCTTTCTTCGTCTACTGGATTCTGAGGTGTTACATTATGTAACGATCAATTTTATGTGGTCACCTAGTTACAATTTATTTTTTCTTATTTTGGATTTTATATGATTCAATAATCCTATTTTATCGTTTATCCTTTTTTTAAAATAATAACTCAACTCATTTTTTAATGTTTTTTCAATATTGTAAGTTTATCATTCAAATTGTTGATGGTACATTATGTAATGATGAAGAATGATAATATAACAACTATCATATTAACTATGAATAAATAATGATACAAGCGTATCTCATAATCATTGTTAATAGACCAAAATATCACTGAGTAAAATTAGTGAAACCTCTACAATGTTCATAGAATAAAAATGCACATGAATGTATTAAGTGTGGCCTGTCTAAGAAAAATACATCTTCTTAAAAATTTAAAAGACAGTTAAACAGTTGTGACTCATACTTTAACTTTGCATTTTCGCTCATTGTTCATCATTAAACATCCAATAACTTTTCTCTACAATTATTGATAAGTTCTTTTCTCGTTCCTAATCCTCTCTCAAAGATAGGAGTTCAGGAGAAAGCCTTTTGAAGAAATCCATCCCTTCGAAAAGGTCATAATGTTAGGCCAAAAATATATATTTTTAATCATTATTTGCCTCACAATTAGTACTTTTATCTGTCCTTTTTGAGCATGGATTTTATAGATTTTGCTTAATATTATATTTTATTTATAGGATTAAATTGGTGTGAAGATGAAGAAGTTTGGAGCTAAAACGAATTAAAAATGGAAGACTGAATCAAGCATGCAATTTAATGATTGATACATCCAAACTTACACCTCAATTAAGAAGTATAAATGGTCTATGTCAATTATAGAACTCAATAATAGTTGAGGTCAATCCCACAGGGAATTTGCAGTAGAAATAAACCTACTATCTCTTTTATTCAGTTGCGACTAATATTCCTCAAAACTAAATTGCGTAAAGTAAATATTGGGTTGTTTTTATATCCAAGTAACCAATTTTGGTTAAATTTAAATGTCAACAGTAACATACGATAGTTCCAGGATTTTTTATTTGATTGAAGTAGACTAGATTTGTGTTCCCCATAACCTTCAGGTCACAACTCAAATTTTACACAAATAATAATTTCTTGAAAACATGCATAGCAAGCTAGGTACACCTAAATGCTTTCCATCCCTATTAGATGAATATTACTCCTCTCCTGTCAATCTTAGAGTGGTTTGGGTTTTGACCCTTACATACTTGTTAAGAAGACTATCCTCTCTTGAGCTCAAGTCTTCAAAACAAGTTATTAGATTCATATGTAGATTTTCCTATTCATCTAATTTTCTCTCGAATAAGTATTGAATACAAGCAATCTCTAATGTGTGCACCCATTATAAAGTATTCAACATGAAAATAGATATGACGTATGCTAATCATCAATCAAAAGTTATTCGTGCTTGATTTTAACATTATGTTTTAGTCATGGTTCCCACAACCCTAATTATGTTGTTTAGCTGCTCATATTCTCAATGAAACAAGAATTACACATTAATGAAAGCATAACAAGGAAAAGTTATAATAATTTAAAACCAAAGCTTCTTGATTAAGAACACAAAATGAAGATCAAACCAATGATCAAAATATCCAAATGAGTGTATCAAAAGGGAAACTATTGTTTCTCTGATAAGAACTTGTCTCAGAGTATCAATGATAATGTAAAAATAAACCCTAAATAATTAAAATAGTCTTAAAAGAGTCCTACATGAAGTAGGAAAACATAACAGTCGACTCAGTTCATGAGCAGGCTAAACGGTCCGTTAAAGCCTTTCCTGGTTCAACACGGAGTCAATTTTATCAACTTCAGTTGCAGTTTTCACGAGCCATTGTACGGCCCGTACAAGGTACCACGGTCCATCTAGGGTCTCATATAACTTTACTTCAACTTCCTTTCTTCTAGGTCACTCTCACTTGTAGCTTCACGAGCCGTATAGATCACCACAGATCGTCTAGACCTCCGCCAAGTTTGCCACAGTTCTCTTTTTAGTTGTTTCCTTCCATCACATGCTTTAGAGTATTTTTCCTGCACATTAACAAATGAACAATCATATCCACATAAATATACTTCCATTCTAGCACTAATCCTTTGTTTTGGGCGTCGAAAGTTCTATAAGTTCACGACACATCAACACCCTCAACTTAGAACCGTTGCTTGTCGTCAAGGGATGAAAAAGACCAGTACTCGATGCTCAAATACATAAGAAAACTATCAAAGATATGAAATAACCTTTTTAACAAAACTTACATCTAGAATCATGTAATTAACATGCAACGATGTATGGACACTATTTTATTATACACAGTCGATCATGCTTATATCCGTAACAATCATTTAGTCAACCTAAACAACTAGAAAATTCAAACATAGAGCCCTCACCACAACGAAGTCCCTCTCTCATGATTTCAATTAAGAATCTGGGACTGAAATATACGCTCACTCTCCAAGAGAACTTCTAACACTACAAGTATACATACCATATGATTGCCTTTGTTTTCTATACAACTATCAAACAATCAGAATAGGTAAACTATAGGACTTTATTAGCTTGTAATGTTGGCTCGGGTTAGGGAGTGTAACATTTGGGCATATGAGTGACTAGATTACCTTGGTTCTCAAAAGTTGATTTTAACACAAAACTCTTATTTTAGTGGTCCCGATTCTTTTTCTTTAGCGCATCTCGTCACTGTTTTATATTAAAAATATAGACCGGTTTTAGAGTCGTAACTTAATTTTTAAAGTAAAATTAAGAAAAATATTTTTTTCGAAAGATTAAAACATAAATCTAATGAAAGTATTAAAAGGGGGTTTGGGGTTTATATTAGCATTTCAGGAATGGTTTGAAAGCACCCTCAATGCCCGCTAACTCGCGGTTATCCGATAATTAACTATTTGGCTAAACAGATTTAAGAAAATACGAATACTTGAATCAATAAATTTTTTTACTTAATTTTAAATAGTTAATTCAAAATGGTTATCATTTGGGGAGTTGAATTTTTGAAACCTTTAGATTAATTTTATGAAATAAACACATACTGACAATTAAGTAGGCAAGGAAAGAAGATTTGGGCTCACGTCTGGATCTGTCTGCCTGGGTCAGCACTTGGGCCTATTTTGTTTTGGGCCTTTGGTCCATTCAAATCATCTGTATCTGTCTTATTCTAACATAAAACAATATTTATCCCTCGGGCCTTAGGCCCAATTCTTTCACCTATCCTAAATTCTAACACTATGGTAATAAATAAGGATGAGCTTAGGCCCAAAAGTGACAAAATAAAAGAACTGAATTTTGGAGGCCTTTGGGCCCATTTCTCAATTTTTTATACACTAGGTGTATACAACCTCGTATCAGCTCCAATTCCTGTTCGTCAATTTTTGGGGAATCTGTTCTTCAATTTTTCGGTTGGCTGACTCGATAAAAGGAAATTGAGCCTTTATGGCTCTCTCGAAATGCAGGGGAAGGAAATAGGAGTTCAGGATGAACTCAAGCAGATTTAACATGCAACATAACAAATAAAATACATAAGTACTATGTTATAAGAAGTATTGAGCAGAATGATAAATCATGCAAACATTATATACACCAGTAAGTCCACAATAATTCAACATCAAACATTTTAAAATAGAAAATTTATGCTAGTGATAGCAAGTAACAGAAAATAAATGAGTCAAAGCATGCTTCTTATCACATAAATCAATATGACTTAACTCCAAAATGGAACATGTGAGGCTAAGAAAACACCAAAATCCTAGAAACACTCCACGATAAACAAACATTTAGCTCACCATTACAAATGAATGCACATAACAACCTATTCATTCTTAAGCAACAATGAACTTCAAATAATAAGATAAAGATGAACACCTTATGCCCTCATACAGTTAAGCAGAATAGCAAACAACTTATGTGTTACTAAAAATGAAAATAAAAGCTTCACAAACACAAATTGCTAAGACGACATTAATAAAATAAGGCAAGAACACATGGACATGAACGAGAAAAGAACTTCAACATCTTTACAACTTTATTAAAATTGGGAAGAGAGAGAGAGGAACATGCTTTATTTTTGACAAACAAGATCAGATATTCAAAATGAATTTGCTAATGCTATGATCAACTTGACATCAAATCAAAGAAGAGAAGAAATAATAAGAGTAGTAAGAAAATAAAAGATTTAACACGTTCAAGCCTTCAGGATTCCGAACAGGGAGGAAAATGAGAAAAATGAGCTTCAAACAAATTAAAGAAACACGACTAGATTTAAACAAAGATAAATCTGAAACAGGACTCGACTATATGATCTGCTAGCTGCTTAGCATGGAGAAACAAGCAGGAAAACGAACAAATAATAGTTGTATAGATGCTAAACGACTACTATATCCAACCAACGATAAATGATACAACATATAACCTCCATATCAACCAGTAGTTAAGATTCCGCCTAACACTCACAAGCAAAACAACAACAAATACAAGAAATAATTTTTATGCTTCAAACAACTAAGACACACTTAACTTAAAACCAATAGTCTGTCAGTAAACATCAGTAATAAACCCAAAGAATAAAAAAAACATTCATGAAAAAGAGAAAAGAATCAACAGAGAACTTCATCTCTCAAAAGAAATGTCAACTAAAATAAAATGAACGAAGATAAAAAAAAAAGTACCTTTATGGGGGCAGCGAACTGAGCAAAATGACCTAGTCACGAAGATGATTCCACCACCAAAATGAGATTACGAGGACTCCTATGTACGAGCAAGGAAACCGCACTATGATTGCACTGGTCTCTTCTCTGTTTCGAATGTGTTTCGTATATATTTTTACTGTTTTTTGCTTGAGTTATCTAGGTATATTTTTTTTTCTCAAAAATCCAACCTCTTACAATGGAGAAAGATAGGTATTTATAGAAGGATATTCTGGGGTTCACTAATGGGAAAAGGTGGGTGAATTTTTGGAAGCTTGGGGAATAATCATAAATCTGAATTCAACCCAAATTTGAAATTCCTTCCTAAGTAAGAGGAAAAGTTTTTGTTTGCACGAATAAATTCGAATTTCCAGCCAAATTCCAAAAAAGTTGGAATAGACGTGGGCGGTCTTATCGACTCTTTTTCCTTGAAGCTCGACGTGGCGCCTATCCACACGAGCGAAGGACGCAAATCGCGGCTACAAGGACAAAAATTGCAGGCGGCTCTGCCCTGCTGTACGAACGAACTAGCGAGGGAGATGATGCATAAATACTATTTTCTTTCCATCTACTTGACGTCATGTATTGATATCGTCTCGAATTGCTCCATATGTATTTGTTGTTGTTGTCGTTTAGCTGGAATCGTTCATTGACACCGTGTATTCGCTGATGGAGACACATTTGAAGTCGCCAGTTGTTATAGTGTGAGGAAGATGGGCGCGTACGTGGTCGCTTGGGGTCGTTCACGCGTTGCTGTGTGTATTGTTGCTTTGAGCTGCTGTTAATGTCGTGTGGTTTCCTCTATTATTCACGTCGTTTATGGGTTTCTCTTGTCATTTGATCACCGCTATGCTGATGATGTTCTGGGTTCTCTTTTGAGCAGGGATTGGGTCGGGTCCAAGATATTGGTCTACTGGTTTGAATTGGAACGTTGGGAATTTGTGTCACTAGGTCGGTTGGAAAATTGGAATTAGAATGGGAAAATGTGGGTTGGGCTGTTGAAAGTGTTTCTTGGGCTGATTAAAAGGTCCAATCTCTGGGTCTTAAAGAATTGAAGGATAAGATACGGAATGGCTTTTTTGGCAATTACAGCATAACCATTTAATTACAATTGTAACTGATTTAAGTTGAAATATTAGCCAAATTGAATAAATTGGCGAATTCAGCTAACAACTAAACAAAATGAATTAGTATCAATTAATGAGCTTCTTCATCTTAATGAAATAAAATAATTAACCTAATTAAAAATAATTAATTTAAATAAAAACTAATTAATTTAATATTGCAATTATGATTAAACTAAATTAAATTGATAAAACAAAATCTTTTTGATATGATTTTCAAATATTTATAAAATATACTAATTACATATATAACTATATGAAATATATTTATTATTCAAAACACTATAAAAATTGACGGAAGTTACCTAAAATAACCTTGAAACTATTTGAATTTTATAAAACTAATTATTCTGAATCGTTTGAAAATCAAGAAACTCAGAAATTAATTATTATCAGGGAGGGTCAAAGTTGGGTGTCAACAACCGTCCCTCGTTTGACTTGGATTGATGAAAGAAATCCGAGGAAAATGAAATTGACGAATCCATTTTGACCGACAACATCTTCATCGTTTGGAAAAAGGAATTGGTACGGACTTTAGGAATTATGGCCGAACCCCGAAAGTGGGTTTCCTACATATCTCAGGCTATATGAGAATTCAGGCCACTTGTAGTTCGATATGCTTGATTTCACGCACAATTTTTAAAGAACTCAAAAGTCGTCCCGATATCAAATTATGAAGGCACCCTCGAGAATAAGATTTAAGAGTGAATGTCGGAATACAACAAAGTTTCCAACACTGATCCCTCCTACATATCCCTCAACTTAGGGAATTAGGCTACTTGTAGTTCGACTCAATCGGTTAAAAATGAAATCTATTATGCAAGATAACCTTTGGTTTTGAAAAAGCGACAAAGTAAGTCGAGTATGAAAAAGAGGCTTGCAACCTCTTAGCCATGAATGTGTCATGTTTCACACCCATAATTAAGGATTTGCACGGACATAATTTTCAAAGCTTTTGGTGCATTGCCCCTTGGATTAGAAAGTTGCTCCCGGTGAAAAATAAAACTTCCAGATGCAAAACTGAAACCGATAAACCCAAAGAAAACCCACATGCCTTCTGATAGAGGTGTGGTTTGATTGTGGTGGACGTCGTTCCTCAGCTCGCGTCGTAAGAGTTTGGTACTCCTCTTCGGACTATGTCCCAATTCACAGCTAAGAAAAAGTTCCAAGTTGTGCTGCATCCTTTTTGATGTCGTCCACACCTGTGGTTTGTTTTGAGAATTCATCCTCTTGGATGCTCTCGACAAAACTGAGATAAAACTCATTAGCATAGAAATGCAATTCAAATGGGGAGATAGTGTCTTTTACTATGTTGACACTTGATTTTTCTCCTTGAACATTTGACGTCAACTTCATCAGGTTTGACGTAAAGCAAATAAAGCTTGTGTCTCATATTTGCAATATAATCCTCAATGTACTCTTTATTTGATGTCGAAGTAATAAAATAGGCTGGTGTAATATGTTGATAGTTCTCTTGACGTCATTGTTGATGGTTCTCTTTATATTGTTCTTGCGAGTGAAAATAATGCAGCCGACGTTGATTTTCTTGTGATGCATGAATCTTCCTCTTGCGATGCATGACTTCTTCTCTGGGATGCTTGAATCTTTCTCTTGCGATGCATGACTTTCTTCTCTTGCGATGCATGACTCCTTTCTCTTGCGATGCATGACTTCTTCTCTTGCGATGCATGACTTCTTTCTCTTGCGATGCATGACTCTTTCTCTTGCGTTGCATTACTTCTTTCTCTTGTGATGCATGACTCTTTTCTCTTACGTTGCATTACTCTTTCACTTGCGATTCATGACTCTTTCTCTTGCGATGCATGACTTCCTTCTCTTGCGATGCATGACTCTTTTCTCTGCGATGCATAACTTTTTATCTTGCGATGCATGACTCCTTTTTCTTGCGATGTATGACTTCTTTCTCTAGCGATGCATGACTCTTTTTTTCCGATGCATGACTCATTTCTCTTGCGATGTATGACTCTTTTGATGATGCCTTCCTAATACCAAACAAAGATAATGCTTCACCGAGCAACATATGTGATCTTCTGAGTATCTTTTGGGTGGCGGTATCATCTCAATCGACGATACAAATAAAAATGACCCTCTGAGTAGTGGTATCATCTCATTCGACGATACCATATAAATGACTCTCGAGGTAGTAATATTATCATGTCTGATAATATGATGCAAATAACGTCCTCCAGGTATTTTTAGCTGATGGAAAATAGTAAAATTGCTTTCTTGGGATTTTCATTTGTTCCATATCTTAACATAGTTGTAATGTTCATCGTGGACCTCGCCTTGCTGAGGATTTGGATGAAATAATGCTACTCATATTCCGAATTCTTCTGCATAAGAAGCATAAAACATTTTCCTGCATCCATAGAAAAATTGTTAGTTTAAAGTGAACTGATCTGTGTTGATTTTTTTGGTTTTCTGCTCCTTGTCTGGCTATCTTCGGTTGATTTCTCTGATCTCCTGCTTCTTGATAGATAAGACAACATTTTTTATTCAAAATAATTGAAACACGAAAGAAGAGTTTTAAGAAAAATAGGCTTTCAAAAAGTAATATTTGGAAAAGGTCATTGCTAAGTTTCATGTCATGTCAAGCTTTAGCGAACGTCTTTGAAGTTGATGCCTCGAAGTTTATCTGATTAGTTGCTGGGAAGTATTCCAAGTTGTTCTACATCATCGATGATGCCTATCAAAAATTTTGAGGTCATCCTCAAAACATGCTATCCCAGTTAACTGTCTTGGTGTATCTTGAACTGTTGGTGAGCAAATCACGGAATTATTTAGATCTTCTCAAAAATTCTGTCCTAGTTGCAAATCTCAAAGTAACTTTAGTCTTGACTTGTTGAACAGATCCTCTTCTTGAGAATTTTTGAGTCCCTCTCAAAATTTTTGTCCAATTTCTATTGTGAAGGAAAAACAGAAATCTTACGGGAGATATGACCGAGACGTTGTGGCATCTACGTATCCCGTTGAGGCATGAATCAGGTCAAATGTAGTTCCCCCTCAAAGATTAACAGAAATAGGAAATTTTGATAAGGAAATGACCAAGGCCGACATAGGCTGCCTATGTATCTCATTCTTGAGAATTTAGGTCGAGCGTAATTCAGGTACAAAAGAAGAAAAATTAAAGGGGTAGAAGGGGTGACTGAGGCCGACATAGGCCGCCTACGTATCTTATTTTTGAGAATTCAGGTCAGACGTAGTTCATTACAAAGGGATAAATTCTAAACAAAGCTATTACAAGAAAATAGAACGATTACAAGGAAATGACAGAAATACAAACTGATCCTTCACGCATAATATCTCTTGACAACATTTGAGTTGATCGGTTTTGGTCATTTGGTGCCATCCATCTCCGACAAGACCAAGGCACCTTCATATAACACTTTGCGAACCATGTAGGGTCCTTGCCAATTTGGTGCAAATTTCCCTTTATACTCATCCTGATGAGGAAATGTGTTTGGGAACTAACTAACCAATTTCGAATGTCCTAGCTCTTACTTTCTTGTGGAAAGCACGAGTCATTCTCTGTCAATAAAATTGACCATGACAAACATCAACCATTCTCTTCTCATCAATCAATGTTAACTGATCAATCCGCTTGCGAACCCAATCAGCATCATTCAATTCAGCTTCTTGGATGATTCTCAATGAAGGTATTTCAACTTCGGCAGGTATAACTACTTCTGTTCCATATACTAACGAGTATGTAGTTGATCAAATTGACGTTTTGACAGTTTTTTTGTAACCCAACAAAGAATATGGAAACATCTCATGCCAACCTCTGTGATTGTCAATCATTTCCCTTAGAATCTTCTTGATGTTCTTGTTGGCAACTCCAACAACTCCGTTCATTTGTGGGCGATAAGTGGTTGAGTTTCGATGAGTAATCTTGAATTGTTCACATATCTCTCATTAAATGACTTTTGAGATTCGCTCCATAATCAGTAATGATGGATTCCGGTACTCCAAACCTACATATCAAATTGTTGCGAACAAAATCAGCTACAACTTTCTTGGTCACCGACTTATATGAAGCTGCTTCCACCCACTTGGTGAAGTAGTTAATGGCAACTAAAATGAATCTGTGTTCGTTAGAGGTGAGTGGCTCTATTGGACCGATTACATCCATTCCCTAAGCTATGAACGACCAAGGTGAACTCATAGCATTGAGTTCATGAGGCGGCACTCGAATGAAATCACCATGCACTTGACATTTATGACATTTCTGCACAAACTTGCAACAATCATGCTCCATAGTCATCCAAACATAATCGGCCCGAAGGATCTTCCTAGCCAAGGTGAGTCCCTTCATGTGAGTACCACAAACTCCAACATGTATTTGTTCCAGAAGCTTCGCAGCTTCACTAGCATCAACACATCTGAGAATACCTAAATTTGGAGTCCTCCTATAAAGTATTTCCCCACTTGGAAAGAAATTATTAGCCATATGACATATTGATTTCTTCTGGTTGAATGTTGCATTCTCAGGATAAGTTGTGGTCTCCAAATACTTCTTTATGTCAAAATACCAAGGCAAACCATCTGGTTCCGCTTCAACATGTGAACAATGAATAGGCTACTCTTTTACCTCTATATCCAATTGATCAATGCAACTCGTATATGGATGTTTAATCATTGATGTGATGGTGCCAAAAGCATCAGCTAACTCATTATGTGTCCTGGGAGTGTGCCTGAATTCAATCTTGTGAAATCTCTTGCACAACTTATGTATATACTGCACATACGGTGTGATCTTTGGGTTCTTCACGGCCCATTCTCCTTGAACCTGATGAATCAGCAAATCTGAATCTCCAGTAACCAGCAACTCGTGGACATTCATGTCGATGGCCATCTTCAAACCAAGAATGCAAGCTTCATATTCAACCATGTTGTTCGTGAAATCAAATCGGAGTTTAGCCCCTATAGGGTAGTGTTGACTAGATTCTGACACTAAGACTACTCTGATACCCCTTCCTCGATGGTTTGTCGCTCCATCAAAGAACACTCTCCAACCAGGGTATGCTTCGGAAATATCTTCACCCACAAACACCACTTCTTCATTGGGAAAATAAGTCTTGAGCGGTTCATGCTCTTCCTCGACTGGATTCTCCGCAAGATGATCAGCCAAGGCTTGTACTTTTATCGCCTTCTAGGTCACATACACAATATCAAACTCACTTAAAAGCATTTGCCATTTAGCCAATTTCCTGGGCGGCATTGATTTTTAAAAAATATACTTCAATGGGTCCATTCGGGAAATAAGTTATGTGGTATAAGAAGACAAATAATGTCTCAACTTCTGAGCAATACAGGTCAAAGCACAACATGTCCTCTCCAAAAGATGTAACAGGCCTTATTCAGAGTGAATTTCTTGCTCAAGTAGCAGATGACCCGCTCCTTCTTCCCAGTTTCATCATGTTGACCAAGCACGCATCCAAATGCATTATCCAAGACAGATAAATATAACAACAATGGACTTACTTCTCGTGGAGGAACCAACACCGGCGGATTGGACAAATAATTCTTGATGGCATCAAAAGCAGTCTGACATTCTCCGGTCCACTTGGTCAGGGCATCTTTTTTCAACAACTTGAAGAAAGCCTCACACACCACGGTGGATTAAGCTATGAACCGGTTGATGTTATCACGATCCAAGGGTACCCCCTAGACGTAACATGTCACATGGAATCCCGAAGGACCCAAGTAAGCCACTTATCTTATCATCATCACATAAGTATAGAATAATAAAGAATAAAACACAATTTCAAGTCTTTAAGAAATCTTTCATAAAAGTAAAGTAGAAGTCTAGACGTAGTCTCATTAAGCCATCTACTACAATCAGAGTCTCAAAATACTAGGGTCACATCCCGTACAATAGAGAACATAAAAATGTCTAGTACAACTAAAGAAATGAAACAACAGTAAGAGCTCTTATCCTTGGATCCATGAAGACATACCACAAGCTTGAAGAGTTGTCAACCCAAGCTTGAACTAGAATGAATCGCCTTAGACGCCGGAACCTACCTTAGTAGAAAAAATAGAAGAAATATGGGTTATTACAATTAATGCACTAAGTATGGAAGCTATGCATGAAAAACATTTAATATGCTAAAAAGCGACATTTAGTTGAAGACTATACATTTGATCAACTTTATGAACTATCATAGAAACAAGTGCATAATCATAAGGTACATACATATTCAACATATTAATCATCTTAACATAAGGAAAAATAAACCATAAGAACCATCAAAGCAACCTTTTGCAATGTATGGACAAGGTCCCATACCCCTATCCACACTAGAGAATACTCATTAAGTGATTATTGTTCATAATTCCAATTCTAGTTCATTCAATCATAATGGGATTAGCTTTAACCGACGTAGACCATGAGAGTTCAGTCATGGAATCCGGTGTCTACCCCACACCGAGAAGGGGTTGTACTACTTGCCTAAGGTAGAACTTTAAATCTTAGCTTACGTGGATCCACTAGCTAAAGACCTATGTGGGCACATGTTTATGGGATATGGATATTGCTTCTAGAAACCCGAACTTAACTATGGTAGAAGGTTTCCATCTCATGAGACAACTACTTTTGGAACCCGGACTCAACTACTGTAAAAGGAAACCATTTGGGAAGCCAAACTCAACTAGTGTAGAAGCTTCCATCTCATAGTCATATCCTCTCGGTGCTAAGAATTAATTCCCTTTTTAAGTTTATATTATGTCTTGACACTCAATCTTCAACTCATTCTATAGCTCCTAGATTCATTAGGGGAGACTAGTCTTCAACCCCTAGAACCAACATATGTGACAAACCTTTCACATTACATGATCTTCATACCTATGTGTGTGCATAAGGATAATCATCCAAACAATATCATAATTAGATAATAATAGAAGTACTTTACTCTAAAAGCAATCTAATTGAATACACACAAGTCTCATACATATAGCTAGTTTTCTTACTTTGCCCCTTCAAGGGTTATAGATCATTATGCATAAATATATCTAGAATTACATCATTTAACATGTATAATAACCTAATTCAATTAAGCAATTCATCACATACATAGTTCGAACACAATTGACTAACAAAGACCCATGTTCATGCTTTAAGATCCAATTTAGAGAAACTTAGAGATTCATGGATTCTTAGATAATTTTTTTAGGAAAACAGTAGTAATTCATCAAATTTATCATAATATAAGACAATAAAAACATTGAAATCATTTTGGAACTGAATCCATGCCATAGATTGAAAACCCTAGGTTCTTGGAGAAGTTGAACTTTGAGAAATAGAGTTTTGAAGGGCTTTATGGAAGGAAGCTATCCATAAATCAACACTACCATACCTTGAGTGGGAATCCTTCACGAAATTGAAGAGGAAAGTTGAGTTCTTGAGCCTTGGTCTCCTAGTTCATCTTCTTCTTCAATGGTGGTTTCTAGAGAGAAGTTTTGGAGGGGAGAGTATTTGGGAATTTGATTTGGGTCTTGTGAGAATGAGTTAGTTTGTTTAGTTTAGGGGTCTTATTAAGTATTTATAGGTGTCTTAATTAATATTAAATGACCTTTCTTAGTTAGTTAATTAACCTTAATCCCCTTCCCTAAACCCCAACTTAAAAACTAAGGACCCAAAAACTGTGGTGACTCAAAAACCCCCCTCCCACCCACGTACAGTGGGTGGGGTCATGGGCCGTACTGGCAATCTATGGCTTGCATCAGAGAGGGGGAGAAAATGGAGAGGCTCAGCCTCGACCCACGACCCCCACCTACGTGGCATGGGTCCATCCACGGTTCGTGGGTGCCTATCTGTAGGTACTGCTGGTTTTTGGTAGCGTTTTGGGACTTCTCTTGGGTTCTCCTCAAGGACCAATGGTTGGTCCTTGAGGTTCGTCCCTTGACGTTTAAATCCAATAACACTTGTATTACTTAATAGAGGTTAGTTTACGACTATATTCATTACCTTAAACTTATATAGGCTACTAGGTTTACGTTAGGCTCTAGTTTAGCCTTACTTGTTTCACCGGGTGTTACATTATCTCCTCCTTGGGAAAATTCATCCTCGAATGATGATTTAGACACCAAACAAACTTTAGAACTCAAGACTAGCAGCCCATCATGTATGAAACATCAAAATAATGCACAACTCAAGGATGCACTATTCACAAACTGCACTATTCTAAGGAGGAAACTTTAACTCCATTTCAAACATAATCAATGCATCATAAGGAAGTAGGAACTACATCTATCAACCAAATATGCATGAATTTAAACATTTCTCATGTTCATAGTAGGAACTATCTTCTCCATCAAAATCATGCTCAACACAACATCATGGAGCCAATATGCCATTGCATAAAACCATAATAAAGCATGTTCATCAACACATCTCATGAAGTCAAATATGCAACATCATACTAAAAATGCACAACCACATGAGGAAACATATAAATAATGAAAACTCATTTTTCTCACTAACCATGAATTTCATCATGAACATGTATCATTTAAGAAAACCATGGAAAACATACTACTTACACATGACTTCCAAAATAAAGAAATTCTGGAGGAACTATTTACCTCAAGCTTGAATAGGAGTAGAAGGAAAGAGATGAGTGTAATAGGACTTCATGTCGGCCTCAGCCTCCCAAGTAGCACCCTTAACTAGATGATTTCTCCATAAAACCTTAACGGAAGCTACCTCCTTATTTCTTAACTTCTTGACATGCTGGTCAAGAATCTCTACTGAAACCTCTTCATGGGAAAGGCTTTCATCAACACCTAACCCTTCTAACGGAATAATGGTCACCGGGTCCCCAACACACATCTTAAGTATAGAAACATGAAACACCGGGTGAACCGGTGCCAACTCATTTGGCAAGTCCAACTCATAAGCAAATTTCCCAACACGCTCCAATATTTGGTAAGGACCTATAAACCGGGGACTAAGTTTTCCCTTTTTGCCAAATATCATCACACCCTTCATGGGTGAGATTTTCAAATAAACCCAATCACCAACTTCAAATTCTAACTCTCTTCTCCTTACATCGGCATAAGACTTTTGCCTACTTTGAGCCGTTTTCAACCTCTCTCTAATAAGTCGAGCTTTTTCAATAGCTTCATAAATAGACTCGGGGCCAATAAGAGCAATGTCACCTACTTCAAACCAACCAATCGGAGACCTACATCTCCTACCATACAAAGCTTTAAAAGGAGCCATAGCTATGCTTCAGTGGTGACTATTATTGTAGGAAAACTCTACCAAGGGCAAGCGGTCATCCCAATTACCTTTAAAATCTATTACACATGCCCTCAACATGTCCTCCAAGGTTTGAATGGTATGTTCCGCTTGACCATCCATTTGAGGGTGGACAGTGGTGCTAAGCTTCACCTTAGTGCGAAGCCCTTTTTGGAATGACTTCCAAAGGTGAGAAGTAAATTGAGGACCCCGATCTGAAATGATAGATAGAGGAACCCCATCCAACTTCACTATTTCCCTTATATACACCTTGTCATAGTTTTCTGCCAAGTGAGATGCCTTGACGGGAATGAAGTGTGCTGAATTAGACATCCTATCAATAATGACCCAAATAGAATCATATTGCCTTCAAGTACGGGGCAAATCCACAGTAAAATCCATATTCAACTCCTCACACTTCCAAGTGGGAATTGGCATATCTTGCAAGAAACCTCCCAGTTTTCGATGCTCAACCTTGACTTGTTGACAATTAGTACATTTGGCTACAAATTCCGCAACATCCTTCTTCATACCATTCCACCAATAAACTTCCCGTAGATCACGGTACATCTTGGTGGCTCCCAGATGAATAGAATATCTAGAACCATGAGCCTCTTCTAGAATTTTATCCCTTAGCCCATCCACATCTGGAACACATAATCTACCTTGGTATCTAAGTACCCCATCTCCCCCTTGGGAGAAAGCCTCAACGGATTTCCCAAGTACCGATTCTTTTAACTCCATCAATATAGGATCAAGGTGTTGCTTGGACTTCACATCTACAACAAAAGATGACTCGGAGCTATTATGAACCGTGAAACCACCTTTGGGAGAATATACTAGTTGGACACCAAACTGGGCCAACCTATGCACATCACAGACTAATTCTTTCTTTTCATCCTCTATGTGGGTCACACTACTCATGGATAGTCTACTAAGGGCATCCGCCACAACATTAGCTTTGTCGGGGTGGTAAAGGACACTCATGTCATAATTCTTTAAAAGCTTTAACCACCTTCTTTGTCAGAGATTCAAGTCTTTTTGGGTAAACACATATTAAAGACTTTTGTGATCGGTGAAAACATTTGCGTGGAACCCATACAAGTAATGTCTCCATATTTTCAAAGCAAATACCACCGCCGCTAATTCAAGATCATGAGTCGGATAGTTCTTCTCATGTATTTTGAGTTGCCTTGTCACAACCCAAGGCTAGCCCCTAGACGCGACATGGCATACTTGACCACGAAGGGGTTTCATACAAGCCTTTAACATCATCATTACATAAGACATAGATATAATGCGGAAAAATTTAAAACTTTACAATCGAAGTTCAACTTCACTTTTCATAAAAGAAAACCATAGGGAATCTAGACTTTGTCTCATTTACCATCTAAACATAGGAATACAAACTTTTGGGACTTAGCCCTTTACATTAACAAAAGTCTCAATATACGAGATACAAAATGAATCTAAGAAATAGGAAATCCTGTCCTCAAACTTCAGGACTCACCACAACTTGGAGATAAGCAATTCAAGTCTTCTTCAAAAGGAGAGTGAAAGTCACCTAGCTGGAACCTACACTCATTAATATGTAGAAGGAAGAAGGGGTTAGCACATAATATGTACTAAGTATGGAAACACGCATAAAAATCCTTAAAACATGATAAAAAGGACATTTTATTTGAAAAGAATGCATTTATCAAGTATGGAAACCAACATACATTTTCAATGTCAAAGACAAGTCATAATCATCTTTACAATTGCAACATAGTAACATCAACACCTTAGAAACCCGTAAGGAACACTTGTGCAATGTATGGTTGGCATCCCATGATACCAACCCTACTAATAACCCCCAAGAAGCTACTTTTCTTATGCACATCATCTTTAGACCTCATCATAATCATTAGTCACAATTAATGAAAAAGTCATGTACATTACTAGAATACAAAGGAAGTCATTCATAACAACTATCCATTCAATACACATGCATACATTTAATCCTCATTATAATATAAAGGAACCATCCCACAACATCCTACTAAGTCTACCTGTGCAATGTGGAAGTGAAGTCCCATACCCCCCACTCTTACTAAGTAAACTCACCAAGAAGTCATAGTATAGTTCATGTCTCATTCATTTTCTTCATTATTATAGGGACAAATTTCCATAACTAGCATAGACCATGTGAGCTACATGGAATCTGGTGTCTTGTAACTCCACACCGAAAGAAGGTGTCCTACTTGCCTAATGTAGAACTAAAAGTATAGCTATAAGGTGGATCCACTAGCTAAAGTCTTATGTTGGCACATAGTTATGGGATAGGAAGATTGCTTCTAGAAACCCGACCTATTGCATTGGCGGAGGAGCTTCCATCTCATGAGTTCACTTACAAGACCCAACCTATTGCATTGGCGGAAGGGCATTTACCTCATTAACCATATCCACTCGGTGCTTAGTATTATTTCCCAAATTAGACATCATTAGTCTTTGAATTATATTTACATGTGTGAAGGAATACTTTGTCCTTCGTTCAATACAATTCATCAAAATAGCTCATAGATCCATTAAAGGTGAGATTGTACTTTCAACCTTATAATCAACATTAGTTTGTGAGTAGAACTTTCACATTTCATTGATAGTGTTTTCATGAGAAATAGACTGTCAATCAACACAATACATCATCATCATCCTAGACTATTCATGCATCATCAAGTATAAGGGTAACGGAAGAACAACCTTTCAACAATACCATACTTCACACATTAGTAATAGGAGATTTACTTTCTACATGAATCAACAGTTCATACACATCTCACATCCATATTTACAAACCCTAACAATTTGCCCACTTTTCAAGAGCATGAATCATGTCTCACAATTACACCTAAAGATACTACAATAGGCATGTATAAAACAAGATTCAATAACTAAATTCACATGGAAACAATTCATCGTAATCATCTTGCATCATTACCCCCATCACAATACTTGAAATTGGGTCATAGGGATGTTCATGGGTTCAATTGGAAATTCACAATGAAAAGCACCATTAAACATCAAATAATCCATAATATAATGCAATTAGCATAATAAAATCATTTTTTAGGAAGAACCCATAGTTGGAATGAAAACCCTAGCTAGTTTTTGAACAAGTTAGAAATTTTGAAATCAAGAGTTGAAGGGCTTCATGGAGAAAAGTGTTCCATGATTCAAAGTCCCCATACCTTAATTGATGTTTTCCCACGAAATTGGAGTGAAAATTGTGGAGCTTAAACCCTAATCTTGAGCTTCTTCTTTGTTCTGCAATAGAGTTTAGAGAGAGAATATATTCAGAGGGAAGTTGGTTGAGTTTGAGTTTGTGAGTTATGAAAGTTCAAAGACTAGTTTAATAGTTAAAAATAATTTAATATACTTAAAATATCTAATAATAACCGTTCCCCACCCTAACTTAATTAATTAGTGATTCACCAAACCACCCCTACTTTGCAGAACCTAGAAAATTCACCCCGGCACGATCCACGGATCCCAAACCACGGAGCGTGGATGGGTCCACGGACCGTCCTGGCTGTCCGAGGTTTGGTTCAGAGAGGGGTAGTTCAAGGTAAGGGTGAGGAGACTAAGTCTCAACTCATGAGACCCTTCCACGGGGCGTGCATTGGTCCACGAACCATACTGCACCCTCGTCGAATGGTACTGAGGCTAGGGAATTTGGGGGGTTCTAGGAGGAAACAAAGTATTGACTCACGACCCTCACCTATAGGGCGTTAGTCAACCTACGCCTCATAGGTTGCAACTCGTGGATGAGGTTATTTTGTACAACTTTTAGACAGCCCCTTGGCTCTCATCAAGGACCCTTGGGGGTCCTCGTGGGAGCCATGCCTTGACGTTTAGGCAGTAGGACCTTAGTACCAAGTTAGGGAAGTTATTTAAGACTCTCACCTTACGATTTAACTTCCTTAAGCAATTAGACTACACGTTACACTCTAGCTTAGGTCATTAGATATACGGGGTGTTACATTATCTCCCCCTTGGGAACACTCATCCCTGAGTAATGACCAAGACACCAAACTAAGTTAGAAACTATAGACTAACAACCCATTATGCATGAATAAATAAAAAGTGCAAAATTCACAAATGCACTCTTCACAACTTGCACTTTTCAAAAGGAGGAAACCTCAACTCCTTTTTACAACATGGCCAAAGCAATGCAAGAAACTAGGAACTACTTCTACTTTCTCAATATGCATGCAACCCATCAATTCACATAAGCATGGGAGGAACTAACGTCTCCAACTCAAGTAAGCTCAACACAACAATATAGAGCGAACATGTCATCTCATCAACACATCATTATGCATGTTCATCATTTCATCTCATGGAATAAAAAATGCAATAATCATACAAAATGCAAGTCAACATGAGGAATATGTAAATCTTGAAAACTCAATATATACTAAACATGAATTCTCACAAGAACATGCACAATATAGGGAAATCATGGAAAATTACACATGACTCCCAAAACACTAAAGTTAAGAGGAACTAGTTACCTCATGCTTGAATAGGAGTAGAGGGAAAGAGATGAGGGTAGCAGGACATCATATTGGTCTCGGCCTCTGATGAGTCCACAAATTGGACTCATTTAGGGCTTTATTTTGATGGAAATAGTGTCCTCAAATGCTTATTTTGTTTCAATATATGATGAACACTCTAAAGTTTCAGGTATTTGATGTTTTGGTGGAAGCATGGACACTTAGGCGCAAAAAGGAACAAAGAGGCTGAAAATAATGAAGAAGCTGAAGCCTGCGTATCGCCAAGCACACTTGGCGACTCACCGAAGGGACGTACTCTGCCCTTTATTCTAGTACGCGAAGCCCTGGAGTAGAAGGATAAAAAAGGCGATGAAAAGAGCAGTCGGCCTTTACCGAATAGTTTCGCGAAACAGGACTATACCACCCAATGACACAGAGCACGGTGACGTTGAAGGCTAGTGTAAGACAGCGACGAACTACATCAAAGAGAGAATCGCCGAGTTAATCGGCGATTTCGACTAACCTCGCTAAAAGATCCGCCAACACTGTTTTCTGAAGTCTATAAATACTAAACTTGTTATTAATTTTTAGAGAGTCGAATTATTATTATAATATTTAGAATAGAATAGTACTTTTTAGTATATTTTTCTCTCAAGTTTGGAGAGGGTTTTGTGGGAGACTTGAAGAAAGAAGGATTTCATCTTCCCCAAGTTGGAAATGGGTCTTCTCCATTCTTCTTCCTTTGCTTAAACCAAGGTTTAATTCCTTAGACCCATTTGATTTTATTATCATTTTAGGTGTATTTTGTTATTTCTTGAAGTGTGGCTAAAACTCTCATTCTTGGGGTGTGATTTAGCAAATATCTGTTGATATTGTTGTTGGGTCTTGCTTTCTGATAGGTTAGATGTATTTTAATGGTGATTTCACGTAGTAGTTGTGGTTTAATTTAATGGGTTTGTAGTTGCAAATACAAAACCACCCATGTGTTTTTGTCTTGCCCGAGAGGGAGGTCGCTAAACCAAGACCACTAGACTGATGGCCTAAGGAGTGGGTCGACATGAGGTTCATCCCGAGAGGGTGAGCCCTAGTCCCATATCCTAACAGTCAGCTTGAGATATGAGTGGGGTAAGGCGTAGGCTAGCCTTCATGCGGCAAATGGGTGTCTAAGAGGAACGCATTTGAAACAGGGTAAGTTGCCCGAGAGGGAACTTATTTCCATCTAAAGCTTAGCCTAGTCACTATTATCTTGCAAAATTCATATCGAAAACATGTACCCAATGATTTATCTCAATTTATATTGTGGTCACACCCCAAGAACTCTTCCCCATACTTGATTTTCTTCTTATTTTTGCTCTTTATACTACTTGTGATTAAATCCCCAAATCAATATTTGACACTTTTGTGTCATCCCATTTGATTTATTATGATTTTAATCGTTAATATCTTTAGCTACGACTAGTTAGAACTAAATTTTATTTTTCTATCAATTCTCAAAACCACTCCCTTGGGATACAACTCTAACCTTTAGTTGAGTTACTATATTATTGACGATCGTAGACACTCGTACCATAGTATCGTTGGTCACGATAAGCATCAAAATGGCACCGCTGCCGAGGAGTGGTGATATTTGAGAATTTTTAGAGTAGTAGAGTTTTTATTCTTCTTAGTTGTAGTTTACTAATTTTACTTTTAGTTTTTTTCTTCGTTGAGTTGTCCATTTAGATGAGCATGGCAGAGCAGAGTAGTGGCAATTTGGTTGAAATGAGCCAAGGAGTCCAAAAGGACCTCATGCTGACCGCACTAGCATCTCAGCTAAACAACTTGGCCACCAAAATGTCAGAGGTGGAAGTTCAATGCAACAACAAGGGGAGGTATATACCCCCTCTTGAGCAGAGGAAGTCTAGAGATAGGGGGAAATCATGTCGAGGACACACTTCAAATCAATTTCCAAAAGATCACCGATCAAGATCGAGTATTGGAAGAAATAAAGGAGAATATTGAAGTGTTGAATCAAATGATTGGAACTCACTCTAGATCAATCCAGCTAATTAGGTCACTCATGAGTTTTGCAGTGCCTCATCTCCACCCAAATGATATATTGGGGTCACCTAATGACACTAGGGCCAACCCCAATAACAGAGAATGAGACAGAACTTGGATCGTACCACGACGTAAAATAAGGCGCTTCTTGGGAGGCAACCCAAGGTTTTACTACTTTTAATTATTTTGTTCGAATAATGGTGTGCTGATTTTGTAGGTTAAAGTGAAAAAAAGGGTTGAAAAATGCAAATTGGCGAGCCAATGGGCGAATCACCGAACCTATCAGCGATTCCGACTTAATCCTCCATTGGGATCCCAAAATAAGGGATGTACTCGGCGCGGTAAGTATGCGTTCAGTGCATCACCAATTTTGATCGGCAACAAGACTAACGTCGCCGAATGACCGAGAACTGAACAGTTATATAAAGGCAAAAGGTCAAATTTTTGAACCTCTCACTTTCCCTTGTTTCAGACTCCTCTAAATCACACCATAGGTACTTTTCTTAGATTTTTACCGTTCCATTAGTATTTTAGTTGGTAATTAGTGCTTGGGGTTTGGATCTCTTTGATGCCTAGCGTTTCAAAAAGCAATTCAATCGGCATTAAAGGTTAGTCCATAAAACCCCAAATTTATCTTAAAATTTTTTACACTCATTTGCAATTGTAGTATCAGGAAGACGTATGCTGGGTCTCTCTGATAGAAATAAGTTGATATGCTATGTGTAATTCGAAATTAGTTGCCTGAAATATTTTAATAGTCGAATGTCTTGTTGTTTGTGCTTTAATTTAATTGAGATTGCAATGGGTGCTGCTTGATTTTCGTTATATTTGTTGGGTAACACCTAGACTGCCCGCATTTGTGCTAAATAATGAAAATCGCTCAATGAATGAATGGATGATGACATTCTTAAAGGTGGTGTAGTTAAATGGCCAAATTTTGGCAGGACCGGAAGAAATCTAAGTATTCCGGGGTGATGGGAAGAATGGGTCTTCTGTGAATTTCATGTATGCATGCTTTGATTTCGTTTCCAGGGCTAAGAAGTGGGTTGAAAAGTAGGCACGTTAAATCAGTCGGTGAGCTAGATCGAGCTCGCCAAACAATTCGGTGGTTCGCCTACTGGTCTTAGATCGCCCTTTACTCATTTCCATAGTTCTGAGAGATCTGTAACTTTCAGTGGACACATATGTGGTCACCCAAGGTAGTCGATGGCTCGCCAATAGGACTTTAGACCGCCTTTTACATGCTGTATTTTTTGGCGGACAACTTCATCATCGCTGAAAGTAGTTGGTGTCTCACCACTTAGACTCCTTCATCGCTTATTTGCCTAAATTTCAAGCTAATCCCTTCTGTGAGCTTGACCTAGCTCGCCAAGGAGATTTGGCGATTCACCGACTGATCGGCGGACCTTTCTGCTTCAGATTTTGTATATTTTAGTGTTATGGTTTTCTAACTAATCACAAACCTTTGCAGATATGGTATGCACAAACTTAAACATGCCACCTCAAAACAAGGCTAAGGGAATTACAATCAATGAAGGCGGATCACGTCCTTCACAGAAAAGAAAGCAAGATTTCCCATCGGGAGATAAAGGCAAACGAAAGAACCATATCGCTAGAAAAGGGTCAGCTATTGAGCCAGATTTTTTTGAGCTGCAAGATGAATAATCCTTGATTCACTGACAGAATAGGCTCATAGATAGATCTCAATAAATACCTATCAGTGTTACATCAGCTGTAACTCGTCCAACTATCGAATCAGTGCCAAACCCGGCACCACCTTCAGTAGCCCCTGCACTCCCCGTAGCTCCACCTCCACCCAGACTGCTGAACAGATTGAAAGGCGATGGTTTACGAACCATTCTAGAAGAAAAGTTACTATCTGTAGAGGGTTTGGAAAGTAAGCATGCTGAGGTGCTTGACACACTCAAGTATCATGAGTTTGAGCAGGCCACGGGGCCATTACATCCCATCGTGGGTTCGGGAATTTTACTTAGTCTATGGGAAGTTGGTCCCGAAAAATAAGAAAAAGGCTAGTGAGTTTCGACCGGTGAAGTTGGTTATGGTTAGAGGCAAGGAGGTAGAGTGTCACAACGAGCATATTAATGTTGTACTAGGTTGACCACTGCACTCGGTACTGCCCTACTATGGTTCACCTATCATTCCGTCCCTGGATGATTTGAAGGATTGGTTAGCCCCGATGATTTTGGACAAGACCCCATGGTGGTTGGGTGCGGGAGCTCCGATTGAGAAGAGGGATATGAACATCGCCTCCCGGTACTGGTTTGGCTTCATCAGCAGCAATATAATGCCATCCCAGAATGAGTCCATTTTGCATCATCCTAAGGCGGCTTGCCTT
The DNA here is from genome assembly GCA_029582605.1 of Solanum gracilifrons. Lineage (NCBI taxonomy): Eukaryota > Viridiplantae > Streptophyta > Magnoliopsida > Solanales > Solanaceae > Solanum > Solanum gracilifrons. The sequence continues at coordinate 41,090 of JAJOOH010012820.1, forward strand.
GGTTCTATCATGTCCAGAAGGTGGATCGACCTGGGACTGCTGGTTTCACAAGATATGGCTATGAGAGCCAAACAGACACATACATTTCTACCTTTTCCTGTTCTGATCACCAAGTTATGTCAGCATGCCGGAGTTCCCCGTGACCCTGCCAGCGATATAGAGGTCACCCCATCTTCTTCCACCGATATCTGACGTATAAAGGCCGAGTTCACACAAGATGAGGTTGATAGGAGGAGAGCAGCCCCAACAGATACTCCCCTAGAGGTCGATGTTGACTCATTGCCAGCAGAGGCATCCTCATCTACTCCGGCTTTGGTGCCTTCAGGTATACCCACTCCTTCTTCTCCTTCACATACTCCAAATACATCCTCTTCCTCCCAGCCTGTCAGAATCACTCATGCCATGTTCCTGAAGATAGGGCAGTTGGCCTATTCAGCTGATGTGAGAGCTGCCCGACTGGAAAAGTTCGTTCTAGGGATGATCAGCAGGGCCATACTAGTAGCACTTAACCCACTTCAGACCACTGTTGATGCCCTGACAATAAGAGTCATTGCTTGCGAGAGCAGACAGAGAGAATCCTCTGAGTTGGAATCTTTAAAAGCCGAGATTGTGAGTTTGAGAAAGGACGTAGACTACCTTAAGTCTATTCACTCCACTTTACTAATAGGGAGGGCAGATGATAAGGATGCTCCTGAGACCACCGGAGATGTGCAGAGGGATGACACAGCACATGCAGAGTCGGATGCAGAGACCGATGAGGAGTTGATATCAATAGATGCTGAGGAGACATAGGAGAGCAGAGATGAGAGCATATTCAGAGACTTTCTAGATCTTATAGAGACGAATGTGCAGCCGGTGACCCAGACATTGCCGGCTGAGACGTCCACAGCAGCTCCTAGCGGATCTGGCACTGCTATTTTGTCTGAGACTACTCCGGGTACTGATGCCCATATACAAACTGCTCCATCAGTCATTTAGACCCCGATAGAGAGATTGACTGCATAGACAGAACCTTTCTTCACCCCCTCTCTGTCTTTCTTTACTTTGCCTTCTGGATTCTGTATATTATTTGCATTTGAGGACAAACACTTTTATTTGTGGTGGGGGTGAGGTTCACCATTTGTGTGCTATTTGTGATTCGTGTTTTGTATATATTTGGGTTGTTTTGTTTAAAATTATGTTTACACTACTTTTTGTGGATGTTTTTTATTTTAAATTGCAAAACGATTTTTGACCCTTCCAAAAGTTATTATTATTTTTTGAAAGTTTCTGCCACCGCTTGTGTTGAAAGTGGTTGTTCTCGTACAAATTTAAGTCTCGGTTTTGATCAATACCGATGACTTGAATAATGCTCTCAATTGAACGAACATGACCGTGCGGCTGCGACGAGACCAAATGAAATTGCATAGACAATATGTGAACTCTTTGCATCTCATTGTGATTAGCCATTCATTGAATTGATTTTCTGTTGTGATGATCGTTGTCCACTAACGAATGTGTATAGTCTTGTTTGGCTTTAGTGTCGATGCCATGTGTGATGAGCTAACTTTGAACCTTGCATGAATAAACCTAGAATTTTCCCAGTTAGTCTGATTGATTTAGTAAGGTGTGATCTTGAAATGATCCTAGGCAACTTTAAAGAGTGTGAGCCAATTTGACATATACCTCTTTTGTGACCTACCCGTGAGCATGTGAAACTCTTTTGAACACCCTTTGAGCCTTACCTTTCTTTGGAAGAAACTTGATGAAAACTAGACCTTTCTTAACCCATCACCCATAATCCTCATGAAGTTGTGGTTAGTTTGAATAGCCAACTTAAGCCAAAAGCCTAAGTTGGGGGTGTGGTGAAAAGAGAAGGCAAATCAAGAAGTGTAAGAAAGTCCCTCTTACCCATGATTTTGAGAAAAATGGAACCCATCCATATTCAAAAAAAGAAAAAAAAAGGAAAGAAAAGAAAAAGAAAACGAATGAAAAGAAAGTTGTGGAATAAACTACAAAAGAAATGGGGTCTCCTAACAATTCATAGGAAGCGAATAATAGGATGACTCCCGAGCACTAAAGAAAATGATGAAGGAAAAGGGAAGGAAATGTTGTGAGCACCATATTCATGAGGATATTTAGTCACTAAGCCTAAATGACCATACCTTTGCACTCAGCCCCATTACAAGCCTTAGAAAGACCTTTTTTTTATCTTGAGCAAGCCGAACCGAAGGTTGATTGGAAAATAAGGGTAAACCTATGGGTGAAAACATGCATTGTATTTCTCTTTTTGAGTGTGAGCAGTGCATCTGATTCCTGATCTTAAATTGATTTACCCATGTGCGTGAATATGGAATCATTCTTTATGTGAGGGCATTCAGATTTTATTATTGAGCTTGAACTTGCATTAGTAGCAAGTATCGTGAGCATGAGAAATCTTTGGTAGTGGTGTGTCATAACTTGAATCTTTGAGTACATAGTTGATCTTCGCATAAGTAATTTGAGTTTTGCTGTGTATGTTCATGTTTTAGTCTTGTGTAGCACTATTTGAGACACCTTGTTGAATGGATGAACTTGAGTTTGCTTGAGGACAAGAAAAAGTTTAAGTTGGGGGTGTTTATGAGTCCATAAATTGGACTCATTTAGGGCTTTATTTTGATAGAAATAGTGTCCTCAAATGCTTATTTTGTCTCAATATCTGATGAAAACTCTTAAGTTTCAGGTATTTGATGTTTTGATGGAAGCATGGACACTTAGGCACAAAAAGGAACAAAAAGGCTGAAAAGAACGAAGAAGCTGAAGCCTGCGTATCGCCAAGTACACTTGGCGAATCGCCTAAGGGACGCACTCTGCCCCTGTTCCAGTACGCGAAGCCCTGAAGGAGAAATATCAAAAAGGCGATGAAAGGAGTAGTCGGCACTTCGCGGAATAGTACCGCGAAGCAGTACTATACCTCCCAATGACACAGAGCACGACGATGCTAAAGGCTAGTGCAAGACTGTGACGAACTACACCAAAGGGAGAATTGCCGAGTTAATTGGCGATTCCGACTAACCTCGCCGAAAGATCTGCCAACATTATTTTCTGAAGTCTATAAATACTAAACTTGTTATTAATTTTTAGAGAGTTGAATTATTTTTATACTTTTAGAATAAAATAGTACTTATTAGGATATTTTTCTCTCAAGTTTGGAGAGGGTTTTGTGGGAGACTTGAAGAAAGAAGGATTTCATCTTCCCCATATTGGAAGTGGGTCTTCACCATTCTTCTACCTTTGCTTAAATCAAGGTTTAATTCCTTATACCCATTTGCTTTTACTATCATTTTAGGTGTATTTTGTTATTTCTTGATGTGTGGCTAAAAACCCCCATTCTTGGGGTGTGATTTAGCAAATATGTGTTGATATTGTTGATGGGTCTTGCTTGCTGATAGGTTAGATGTATTTTAATGGTGATTTCACCTAGTGGTTATGGTTTAATTTAATGGGTTTGTAGTTGCAAATACAAAACCACCCATGTGTTTTCGGCTTGCCCGAGAGGGAGGTCGCGAAACCAAGACCACTAGACTAAATGCTTAAGGAGTGGGTTGACATGAGGTTCATCCCGAGAGGGTGAGCCCTAGTCCAATATACCAACACTCAGCTCGAGAGAGTCAGTGGGGTAAGGCGTAGGCTGGCCTTCATGCGGCAAATGGGTGTCCGAGAGGAACGCATTTGAAATGGGGTAAGTTTCCCGATAGGGAACTTATTTCTATCTAAAGCTTAGCCTAGTCACTATTATCTTACAAAATTCCTATCGAAAGCATGTACCCAACGATTTATCTCAACTTATATTGCGGTCACACTCCAAGAACTCTTCCCCATACTTGATTTGATTGTTATTTTTGTTGTTTACACTACTTGTGATTAAACCCCCAAATTGATATTTGACATTTGTGTCACCCCCCTTTGATTTATTATGTTTTTAATTGTTATTATCTCTAGCTATGACTAGTTAGAACTAAATTTTATTTTTCTATCAATTCTTTAAACCATTCCCTTGGGACACGACCCCAACCTTTAGTTGGGTTACTATATTATTGACAATCGTACTTGTACTGTAGGTTAGTGTCGTTGGTCACAATAAGAATTAACCTCCCATGTACCACCCTCAACAAGGTGGTTCCTCCAAAGAACCTTAACGTAAGCTACATTCTTATTTCTCAACTTCTTCACTTGCCGGTTCAAAATCTCAACCGGGACTTCTTCATAAGAAAGGTTCTCATCAACTCCTAAACCTTCTACAGGATGGATGGAAACCGGATCACCAATACACTTTTTGAGCATGGAAACATGAAACACATGGTGAACCGGAGCTAACTCATTTGGCAAGTCCACCTCATAAGCAACTTTCCCAATACGCTCCAAGATTTGGTATTGCCCCTCATACCGGTGACTAAGTTTCCCCTTCTTGCCAAACGTCATCACACCTTTCATAGGTGATATTTTTCAAGTAGACCCAATCACCAACCTTAAATTCAAGATCCGTTCTTCTATTGTCATCATAGGACTTTTGCCGACTTTGGACCATTTTTAACCTCTCTCTAATGAGTCGAACTTTTTCATTGGCATCATAAACTAGTTCGGGACCAATTAGAGAAAACTCACCTACTTCAAACCAACCCACCAGTGATCTACACCTTCTACCATATAGTGCTTCAAACGGAGCCATGGCAATGCTAGAGTGGTAACTATTGTTGTACGCAAATTCTATCGAAAGATGATGATCGTCCCAATTACCCTTGAAATCAATCACACACACCCTCAACAAGTCTTCTAAGGTTTAAATAGTGCGTTCGGCTTGACCATCCATTTGAGGGTCGAAAGCGGTACTAAGTTTAATGATGGTACCAAGTCCTTGTTGAAACGCCTTCCAAAAATGTGAAGTGAATTGAGCACCCCGGTCCGATATGATGGACAAAGGAAATCCATGCAACTTCACTACCCCCTTGATATAAAACTTAGCATAATCCTCCATCGAAAAGGTAACCTTGACGGGAATGAAATAGGCTGATTTAGTCATCCTATCAACGATGACCCAAATAGAGTAATGTTGCCTCCGAGTACGAGGCAAACCCACAACAAAATCCATATTCATCTCTTCCCACTTCCAAGTGGGAATATTTATATCTTGGAGAAAACCTCTCGATTTTAGGTGTTCGGACTTAACTTGTTGACAATTCGGACATTTGGACACAAAACCCGCTATATCCTTCTTCAGACCATTCCACCAATAGACTTCCCATAGATCATGGTACATATTGGTGGCTCCCGGATGAATAGAATATCTCGAACCAAGAGCCTCTTCTAGAATTTTCTCCCTCAAACCATCAACATCCAGAACACACAATCTACATTGGTATCTAAGAGCCCCATCTCCCCCTTTGGAGAAAACCTCTACAGACTTGTTGAGACCGATTCTTTCAATTCCATCAAAATAGGATCAAGGTGTTGCTTAGACTTCACATCAACTACAAAGGATGATTCACAACTATGATGAACCACAACTCCACCCTTGGTGGAATCCACTAGTTGGACACCTAACCGGATCAACCTATGCACATCACGAACCAATTCCTTCTTCTCATCTTCTGCATGAGCCACACTACCCATGGACCATCTACTTAGGGCATCCGCAACCACATTAGCTTTTCTGGGGTGGTATAGGACACTCATGTCATAATCCCTCAAAATCTCTAACCACCTTCTTTGTCGAACATTCAAATATCTTTGGCTAAACACATATTTGAGACTCTTGTGGTCGGTAAACACATCTATATGGACCCCACATAAGTAATATCTCTATATTTTCAAAGCAAATACAACCGCCACTAGTTCAAGGTCATGATTCGGGTAGTTCTTCTCATGAACCTTGAGTTTCCTTGAAGCATAAGCAATTACTTTACCCCGTTGCATAAGGACACATCCCAAACCTACTCGAGAAGCGTCACAATATACCACAAACCCATTAGTACCCTCCGGTAAGGTCAACACCGGAGTGGAGGTAAGCCTATCTTTCAATTATTGGAAGCTTTTCTCAGAAGCCTCCGACCACTCAAATTTAGCCTTCTTTTAAGTTATGGTCATTAATGGAGAAGCGATAGAGGAAAATCCCTCAACAAATCTCTGATAATAACCGGCCAAACCTAAAAAGCATCGAATATCGGTAGGAGACAAAGGTCTAGGCCAACCCTTGACCGCATCCGTCTTCTTAGGATCAACCTCAATACCCTTACCCGACACAATATGGCCAAGAACAACAACCGACCTTAGCCAAAACTCAGACTTACTAAACTTAGCATATAAGTGGTGGTCTTTAAGGACTTGCAATACTATCCTCAAATTGCTTCATCTGATCACCCTCACTCCTTGAATAGATCAATATGTCATCAATAAATATAATCACAAATGAATCAAGATATTGTCTAAACACCCTATTCATTAGGTCCATGAATGCCTCCGGGGGATTTGTTAAACCAAAAGACATGACTAGAAATTCATAGTGACCATATCTTGTACGAAAGTTTGTCTTTGGAATGTCAAACTCTCTTACCCTAAGTTGATGATAGCCCAACCTTAAGACAATCTTAGAAAAGTAACTCACCCATTGGAGTTGGTCAAACAAATCCTCAATTCTAGGACGGGTACTTATTCTTTATAGTGACCTTGTTCAATTGGCGGTAATCAATACACATCCTAAAGGACCCATCTTTCTTTATCACAAATAATATCAGAGCACCCCATGGAGATATTTTTGGTCGAATGAAACCCTTGTCTAGCAAATGTTTGAGTTGTGTCTTCAATTCTTTTAATTCGGTCGGAGCCATCTGGTAAGGGGGAATTGATATGGGTTGAGTATCCGGGAAAAGATTAATGTTGAAGTCTATTTCCCGTTTGGGAGAAATTCCCGGTAAGTCATTGGGAAAGACTCTTGGAAAATCCCTCACTATGGGGTCTGACTCTAAAGAAGGAGTCTCAGACTCAATGTCCATGACCCTAATAATATGATAGATACACCCCTTAGAATTCAATTTACTATCTTTTAGACATGAAATGTACCGACCTCTAGGGATTGAGTTTCCCCCCTTCCATTCCAAAATGGGCTCATTTGGAAATTGAAACTTCACTACCCGTGTTCTACAATCAATGGATGCAAAACAAGCATGAAGCCAATCCATCCCCAAGATGACATCAAAGTCCAACATATCTAATTCTATCAAATCAACCAAAGTGACAACAAGGAGATAGGACATCTCTTATACACTCTTTTAGCTACCACCGAATCACCTACTGGGGTAGACACGGAAAAAAGGTTCTTTTAACTCTTTAGGAGACAGTTCAAATTTCATATCCACAAAAGGATTAACAAAAGATCAATTGAAAATACTTGTAACATACCGGTAACAACGTCTGGGGACCCCTCTTTATCACTTCTAGATTGGAGAGCATATAAGCGATTCTTCTTGGGAGCATCGACATTAGAACCACTTGATGTAGCTTGATTACCCTCTCTTTCCTTGGTAGTACGGGTTGGACAATCTTTCAATTGGTGCCCATTTTTCCCACATCTATAGCACACACCCATACCAGCAAGACATTTCCCCTCATGCTTCTTACCACACTTTGCACATGTAGGTTTCTCCATGGAAGATCCACACCTATTGCCTCCTTAAGGCTTAGGGTTTGGAACCCTATCTTTGTTGGGTTTAGGAGCATTGGAGGGACTTTGATTGGAGAACCTCTTCTTAAACCTTGGTCCACTTTGACCTTCAAACTTATCCTTAGAAGAATTTCCATTGTCGGGCCTTGGCCTCTTCACATCTCTATTCATTTTCTTGTGTTTTGTCTCCTCAATTTGTTGACCATATATCATGAGCCTTGAGATATCCATATCATGATGGAGCATTGTCGTACGACATTCTTCTTCAACCAAACCGGATATCCCCATTACAAACTTATTCTTCCTAGCCCTTGAATTTGCCACCAAGGTTGGAGCATACTTGGATAGTTGGGTGAACTTGAGAGAGTACTTTTTTACACTCATACCCCCTTGACGGATGTTCATGAATTCCACCAACTTTTGTTCCCTCAACTTTAGGGGGAAAAACCTGTCAAGAAATGCCGTCTTAAACACTCCCTAATTAACCGAGCTCGCTCTCACGGGTCTCTCATCCCTTCATTGCTCAAACCAAACTTGAGATACATCTTTCAATTGATAGGCGGCTAGTTCCACCTTTTATTGAGAAGATACTCCCATGGCATCCACTACTTTAAACACTTCATCTATAAGGCCTTGTGGGTCTTCATCCACTTTAGAGCCATAGAAGGTAGAGGGATTCATCCTTGTGAAATCTCTAATTTTTGAAGTGGGTGTACTTTCATTGGAGTTTACCCGAGCATGACTTCTCGATTAGCTTGGGCTGTTAAGGCTTGAGCTTGAGTGGTGACGGCGTGAGTTTGAACCGTCATGAGTTGGGTCAAAGTTTGAAAAGCCGCCCTTATCTCCACATTAGTCATGACCCCTTTATCATTAGGATCTTGAGGGTCTTGCGGAGCTTGAGGAGGAACCTCCTCATTGACATTCTCCTCTTGTGCCCTTCTTGCATTAGCCCTTCTTGTATTCGTTGCCTATAATCACAAGAAAAAGGGTTAGCATAAAAGACTTCATAGAGTTAGGACTCCCAAGCACGACTCAAGAGTAATGAGAGAAGTGAAAGTTCCTAAACATCATATAGCCTCTCATTCATAAGTGTGACGTGCTTCACACTCATGAACAAGACTATACTACACGTGGTTCATGTGACATCAACCTAAATATTATTCCCAAAACCTTATGCTTTGATACCAAGTTTGTCACAACCCAAGGCTATCCCCTAGACGTGACACGACATACTTGACCCCGAAGGGGTCTCATACAAGCCTCTAGCATCATCATTACATAAGACATAGAAATAATTCAGAAAAATTTAAAACTTTACAATCGAAGTTCAACTTCACTTTTTATAAAAGAAAATCCTAGGGAATCTAGACTGTCTCATTTACCATCTTAACATAGGAATACAAAGTTTTGGGACTTAGCATTTTATATCAACAAAAGTCTCAATATACGAGAAACAAAATGAACCTAAGAAATAGGAAATACAGTCCGCGAACTTGAGGACTCACCACAACTTGGAGATTAGCAATCCAAGTCTTCTTCAAAAGGAGAGTGAAAATCACCTAGCCGAAACCTACACTCATTAAGATGTATAAGGAAGAAGGGGTTAGACCATAATATGTACTACATATGGAAACATGCATAAAAATTCTTAAAACATGATAAAAAGGACATTTTATTTGAAAAGAATGCATTTATCAAGTTTGGAAACCAACATACATTTTCAATGTCAAAGACAGGTCATAATACATTCACAACATAGTAACATCAACACCTTAGCAACCCCTAAGGAACACTTGTATAATCTATGGTTGGCATCCGATAATACCAACCCTACTAAGCACCTCTTTGAAGCTACCTTGGTTATGAACATCATCTTTAGACCTCATCATAATCATTAGTCACAATTAAGGAAATAGTCATGTACATTACTTGAATACAAGGGAAGTCATTCATAACAACTATCGATTCAATACTCATGCATACATTTAATCCTCATCATAATATAAAGGAACCATTCCACAACATCCTACTAATTCTACTTGTGCAATATGGAAGTGAAGTCCCTCACTCCTACTAAATAAACTCACCAAGAAGTCATAGTATAGTTCATATCTCATTCATTATCTTCATTATTATAGGGAAAAACTGCCATAACCGACATAGACCATGTGAGCTACATGGAATCCTGTGTCGTGTAACCCTACACCGAAAGAAGGTGACCTACTTGCCTAAGGTAGAACTAGATGTATAGCTACAAGGTGGATCCACTAGCTAAAGTCCTATATTGGCACATAGTTATGGGATAGGGAGATTTCTCCTAGAAACCCGACCAATTGCATTGGTGGAGGAGCTTCCATCTCGTGAGTTCACTTAGATGACCCAACCTATTGCATTGGCGGAAGGGCCTTTACCTCATTGACCAAATCCACTCGGTGCTTAGCATTATTTCCCAAATTAAACATAATTAGTCTTTGAATTGTATTTACGTGTGTGAAGGAAAACTTTGTCCTTCGTTCAATACAATTCATCAAAATAGCTCATAGATCCATTAAAGGTGAGAATGTACTTACAACCTTAGAATCAACATTAGTTTGTGAGTAGAACCTTCACATTTCATTGATACTGTTTTCATGAGAAATAGACTTTCAGTTAACACAATACATCATCATCATCCTAGACTATTCATGCATCATCAAGTATAAGGTTAAGGGAAGAAAAAACTTTAAACAATACCATACTTCACATATTAGTCATAGGAGATTTACTTTCTACATGAATCAATAGTTCATACACATCTTGAATCCATATGTACAAACCCTAGTAACTTACCCCATTATCAAGATCATGAATCATGTATCATAAATACACTTAAAGATACTACAATAGGAATGGATAAAACAAGATTCAATAACTAAATTCACACAGAAACAATTCATAGTAATCATCTTGCATCAATACCACCATCACAATACTTGAAATTGGGGTCATGGGGGTGTTCATGAGTTCAAGGGGAATGTTACAATGAAAATTACCATTAAACATCAAATCATTCATAATATAATGCAATTAATAAAATACAATCGTTTTTAGGAAGAACTCATCGTTGGAATAAAAACCCTAGTTTTGGAACAAGTTACAAATTTCAAAATCAAGAGTTGAAGGGCTTCATGGAGAATAGTTTTCCATAAATCAAAGTCCCCATACCTTAATTGATGATTTCCCACGAAATTGGAGTGAAAATCTTCGAGCTTGAACCCTAATCTTGAGCTTCTTCTTTGTTCTTCAATGGAGTTTAGAGCGAGAATATTTTGAGAGGAAAGTTGGTTGAGTTTGAGTTTGTGAGTTATGAGAGTTAAAAGACTTGTCTAATAGTTAAAAATACTTTAATATACTTAAAATATCTAATAATAACCGTCCCCCACCCTAACTTAATTAATTAGTGATTTACCAAACCACCCCCACTTGGCCGAACCTACAGAGTGTAACACCCCTCAAAATGAAGTAGGATAAAGTAGAGCCTCACATGGGTCCTATGAATTAATAACTTGTTAAAATAATGAATAATAGCCTTGTTAGTCAGTTTTAAGAGTTTAGAAGTCAAACGTCAAGGGACGACCAAGACGTTCGGAAACTAGTCTTTTACGTGTTGGTGTGTTCTAGTATGTTGTACATGTTTTTATGGGTTGTTTGGAGTCTAAAATCAGTAGAGGTGACCCTAGTGTCTTCATAAATGTTTTTAGGGTCAAAATGTTTGGGTACGACTCCCCGGGACCACCCTAAGAGTCCCCAAGGAGGACCCCAACCCTTGGCAAAGCAAGCTACCAAGGCAACTTGAAGTTGTTCTTGGAGGGAGTGGCTCCGCGTCGCGGACCTGCTCCACCAATGGCCAAAAAGAGGCTCCCCGTCGCGGAGACACCGTGGACTCTACTGTCTCGAAATTTAATTTCCAAAAGAGTTGTGGGAACACCTCCGCGTCGTGAACTTGTTTCCCGATGAAATCTGCGAAAATAAAACTCAAGTTGGACTTGTTTAAAAGGTCCAACTAAGTGAGGGGTAGTTTGGGTACTTTGGGTTATTATTATTTTAAGTGTTTTTAAGTATTTTAATGGTATTAAAATATTTAAGAGGTGTTTTTGAATTCATTCTTCCAAAATCGAAACCCCAAAGTTCTTTCTCTCTCTGAAGTACTCTCAAGTTCAAGGAAGAAGAAGGTGGAGAGCTAGGGTTTCAATTGAGGGTTCCCTTCCACCAAATTTCGTTGAGATTTCATCAATTGAGGTATGGTGGCTCTTCATCTAGGACTCATCTTCATCCTAGAGTCAATTTCAAAGGATTTTACAATGTTTTCAAAAAGTGACTAAAAGCCTGTTTTTGAATTCTATCAAGGGTTCTTGCATGAAAATGATTTGAAACGTTTGAGTATGGATTAATTGATGTTTGTTTGTGGTTTTTGAATGAAATACTCCATGAACCCTTGTCTTCTACAAAACCCTAAAATTTGCTATGAAGTGGGTCTATTTCTATAAATTCAAAGTTGATGGAATT
>JAJOOH010012821.1:0-43163 GCA_029582605.1 Solanum gracilifrons
ATACTTTATATATATATATATATATATATATATATATATATTAAATAAATCCATATTAAGCAACCCCAACTTAAAACAAACTAAAAACGAATTTCCTAAACTAACCCACCTATTTGCCGAATTTGGGCAGATTGTAGTTGCAATCCACACCCCCTGGACCTACGGTCCGTCAATTCATCTACTGGGCGTGCTGCAGGTCCGTGGTTTTGACCTGCAGCTCCTCAACCAGGCCTTGAACAACGCCCCATGACCTAAAGATTATCACTCAATTTACTGTCTGTGATTTGCCATCCGTGGTTCACCAATTTTGACATCTTTTTGCTTTAAGGGGCAGCCTTGGGATTAGGCTTTAGGGTCCTCCCCAAGGACCCTTGGTTTGTCTTTGGGGGGTCGTACCTTGAATTTTAACCCCTAGCACCTCCTCCTAAGCTAGGTAAGTCAATAAACAACCTAAAAACCAACATAAAACTCAACAAGCTCACACGTAAGGCTCTAGTTTCACCTACTTGTTTCCATTAGACTCTAGCTTGGTCTCACTATATTTCCGGGTTGTTACATCATCTCCCCCTTAGGAACATTCGTCCTCGAATGACACTTAAAGCACTTTATGGAATTAAAGACTAAAGACTAGCTGCCCAAAACATGCATGAAACATTACATTAATGCACAATTCAAAATACACTATTCACAATGTGCACTTATTCAAGGAAGAAACATCAACTTCAACTCAACATGTTCAATGCAATACAAGGAAGTATGAATTATATTTAAACAACCTATTTATGCATGAGATTCTCATTACTTGTCATGTTCGAGGAGGAACTACCATCTCCTAAATAAAACATGTCCATTTATTCTTCTCATGAAGTACAATAGGCAACTTTTACTCAAAGCACCACAACACGAGCGAAACATTTCATATAAACTCATTTCTTTTCAAAACACAATTTTTCATGAACATGCATTATATAAAGAAGTCATGGCAACATATAAGCACATAACCACAATATTAGCTGGGCATACCATCTTCCCCTTATGAGGGAGCCTATACCATCACTTCTAAACATCGTTAATCACATAGTCATAGGAAGAATTACATTTTCTCATTAAAAGCAAGCTCAACACAATAAACATGGAGCCCAAGTGCCATTTAATAAAAAAACACAACAAAGCATGTTCATCACATCATCTCATGAAGTCAAATATGCCATCACCATACTAGAATGCACAACAACATGAGGAACCTGTAAATCATGAAAAATCCAATTTATACAGAGTAAGAATCTTTCAAAAACATGCAAAACATAAGGGATCATGGAAATTTCTAAAACACTCATGACCCCTAGATATAGAACAAGCCCAAAAAGGAACTCTTGGTCTTAAGCTAGAATAGGAATAGAAGAAAAGATGAGGATATCGAGACTCTCAATCAATATTTCTACTCAAGCACATGATCTCCCTCTTGGGAGTAAGCCCCTTTTTACAAAAGCCTCAATTACTACTCCTTTCCACAAACTCAAAGCATTTCTAAGACCCATTATAACATTACCGGGCTCTATACTCATAGAGGTCTAATAATCATGCATCCAAACCCTACCAAGGTTAGCAAAAGTAACTCTATGGGACAAGGAAATTATAGGACACACAAAACATCCAAGACTCCAAAATCAAGAAATAAGTCAAGGAGAACTTGTCATCTTAGGCTAGAGGCTTGTTTAAAAAAAAATCATAGGGTAGAGGAGAAATAGGAGGGGACATAAGGATATTGGGACATCTCATTGGCCCTTGGCCTCCTAATTAAGCACCTTCAACTAACACCCTTACTAAAATACCACTTCTCAACATTTTCATGAAAGCACTTTCTTACTCTTCTATTTCTTGGCTTACCGGTCTAAGATCCCAATTGGTACTTCTAAATTAGAGAGGTTCTCATCTAAGCACTCTTGCTTGCAAGCAACCTTACCAACATCACTCAAAGTCTCATATGAGCCTACCAAACCGGGACTAAACTTCTCAACTCACTACACCTTTTTAAGGTGAGATTATGAAGAAAGCCTAACTCATGACCATCAAGGACACTCAATGACCTTACCATCTAAGCACATTATCCCCCACCTTTGGGTAAGCCTATACAAGCTCTTTACAACATCACTTCTTCTCACAATATGATTCTTAACCATGGAGGATTACACTTCTATCCTCTTTTAAAGGAGTCTACTCACTCAACATCTCTATGCACCACTTAAGCACCACTATTCCACCAAGAATCCAACACATCATAAAACTTATAATGGCTAAGTTGGTTTATACCAACACCCACATATGGCCATAATTAAACCCATGAACACTAAGGACAACAAAAAATTCAACATATCTAATTTATCAAGTCACTAAAGACAAGTATTACCGGAATAGAAATAAGCATGAAACACTTACCGGGAAACACTTACCGGGAGTAACATTAGGAGGATACTCTTGTTCACCTCTAGCTTGAAGAGCATCGGACCTTATTTTCTTCCTTTCTTTTCCCCTAGTGGCAAGTACCGGGCAATCTCTTATTTTGTGGTCACTCCTACCATATCCATAACAATCCTTCATGCCGGCTAGACAATTACCATCATGTTTCTTTCCACACCTATCACAATTAGGCCTAATCACAAAAGATCCACTACCACTCACTCCTTGAGATTTTGGGGTAGACACCTTCTTTTGGTTAAACCTTAGGGGAAACTTAGAAGAGATTTGTCCATGAAATCTTTGCCTCTTTCAATTCTACTAAGGTTGGATCAAGACAATTCTAGACCATTTTATCCCTTCTTATCACCTGTGGTGGGATCTACCAACCAACCATATCTAGGTGTTATCTAAGCACCCTACTCAAAATGACCATACTTAAGATCAACCTTAAAAGACAACTAACTCTTTGAAGTTGGTCAACACCTACACTTTTCCTCCTTACCTCAACTAGGTGGTACTTGCACCCTTAAAGTCAACCTTAAGACACAACATAATCCAAACTTATGGCATAGAATTTCCCCCTTTTCCACTCTCAGATAGGCTCATTCGGGAACTAACACTTTGACTACGGGTTCTATCATAAACTAAACATAACCTCCCAATCACCTTGCTAGGTAGGCACATTGTCTCCCCCTTGGGAGTAAGCCTACCCAAATTCTTCTAAACAACTTTCATAACACAAGGCAACTATGAAACATCATTCACACTAAAGGCAACATCATAATCTAATTCCTAAAATCTCTCAAGTTACATAGCCATAATTGGCATCACAACCAACCTTTCTCCCTCGCTCCTTGTAGAAAAATCCCTCTGAGTAGTCATATCCTAAAGACCACCGGTTAGAGAGAAAGACCTTAAAGATTTAAAATCCATGGCACGACTAGAGAATGAAGAAGTGAAGTTTCCTAACATTTGATAGCCTCCTATTCATAAAATGTGGCGCGCTTCACTTTTATTAACAAGACTCTACTAGATGTGGTTTGAGACATCCTAAAAAAACCATCCCAAAAACCTTATGCTCTGATACCACGTTTGTCACGACCCGGGGTTACCCCTTAGAAGTAACACGACGTAATTGAGCCCGAAGGGGTCGCATACAAGCCTCATAGCATACATGAACATAAAAGCATAGGAAAATAGTGCAAACTTTAAAACTTTTCTTTACAACAGAAGTCTCTTTTAAAATCAAAGAGAATCTATGACACTATGTCTTAAACCATCTATTATACTTGGAATACAACTCTTGAAATACAATCCTAGGGACATAGCCCTTATAACCAAAGTCTAAAACATAAAACAAAGACAATTAAGGACATAAGGTTGAGCCCTCGAATACAATGAGGAATCACCAATCTTCTTCTTCTTGATCTCCTATGAACCTAGCCACGGGAATGGAATCCAATATCTCGAAAGCCTACACTTATAGAAAATGTATAAAGATGGGGTTAGCACAAAAAGTACTAAGTATGGAAGCTATGCACAAAATCATTAAAACATGCATAAAAAGGGACATTTAGTTTGAAATCATGCTATATGCCATTTTTTAACATCATATTTGAAATATTTGGAGAATACAACAAATAAGGCAAGTCACATACATTTCATTATAACATGAGAGATAACATTATAATAACAAGCATATTCTCCAACATCAACATAATACAATTCCAAATCTTCACAATACATAGCCTCCAATCATTAAATAATACAAAGTCAAATACCAATATCATCTCATCATTAAGTAATTATCACAGAAGCAACGCCTAAGAAACACTTGTGCAATGTATGGTTGGCATCCCATAATACCAACCCTACTAAGTACTCTTTTGAAGCTACTTTAGTCATGCATTTCATCTTTAGACCTCATTATAATCAATAGTCACAAATAAGGAAATAGTCATGTACATTACTTGAATTATAAGGAAAGTCATTCATAACAACTATCTATTCAATATACATGAATGCATTAAAATCTCATCACAATATATAGGAACCATCCCATGACATCCTACCAAGTCTACTTGTGCAATGTGGAAGTGAAGTCCCATACCCCCACTCCTACTAGGTAAAACTCACCAAGAAGTCATAGTATAGTTCATGTCTCATGCATTATCTATATTATATAGGGAAAACTTACCATAAACGACATAGACCATGTGAGCTACATGGAATCCAGTGTCGTGTAACCCCACACCGAAAGAAGGTGTCCTATTTGCCTAAGGTAGAACTAAATGCATAGCTATAATGTGGATCCACTAGCTAAAGACCTATGTCGACACATATTTATGGGATAGGGAGATTGCTTCTATAAACCTACCTCTTGCATTGGCGGAGGAGCTTCCATCTCATGAGTTTCACTTTAGATGACCTAACCTGTTGCATTGACGGAAGAGCCTATACCTCATTGTCCATATCCACTCGGTACTAAGCATTATTTCCTAATTTATACATTATTAGTCTTGAATTGTATTTACATGTGTGAAGGAGTGCTCTACCCTTCATTCAATACGATTCATCAAAATAGCTCATAGATTCATTAAAGTGAGAATCTACTTCCAACTTTAGAATCATAATTAGTATGTGAGAATAACTTTCACCCCAAGATCATGTGTACTCATGAGAATGGAATTTCAATCAACACAATAGGATCATCATGGTCATGTACATTTCATGCATAATAATATGTAAGGGTGCATATGAGAACTATACATTTAATTAACACAATTGATACATCATAATCATGTTTTTGCATGGAGCGTGTGTGTGTAATTGTCCTTGCATTGACACTACAACAACATTTTCATCATCCTAGACAATTCATACAGTGTCAAGTGCATGGGTAAGGAAAGAATAGACTTTCAACAATACCACAATATACACAATATTCATAAGACCTTCACTTCCTAAGTAAATCATGAGTTCTCACACAATCTTGTCAACATGCACAAACCTCTACAATATGCCCTTTAAGGGCTATGGACCAACTCATCCCAAACATATAGCAATAGCACATTAGATATGGGAATACCATGATCCAACAACTCATCAATACCTTAATCACATCATGATTGGCACTTTATACTTGAAGTATTTACAAACATGCTTATAATGTCATGATCAAGTCAATTTATGTTTAGAAGCATTACCCTAAACAAATTCGAGTCTAGGTGATCTAATCTAAGGCATTACATGAAGAATTTCATCATTCTAGGAGGATCACATTTAAACCCCCAATTTGTCTCTTTCATGACACAACCCTAGGCTATATCAATTCACCTTAGAAATCCAAGGTTAATCAAGTATACATGTAAAATCACACATAGATCATGAAATTACATCATAATTAACTAACATACAATCAATTGGACCAACTTACAAAACCATCACATAACGTAAAAAAGAACCATATCTAGGGTTGGGGAAAACTCATGGATTCTTTGGAATTCAAGTTAAAATCATTTAAAATCAGTAGTATCATCAATAACAAACATATTTCAACCTTTAAGAACAAACTTGGAAAGGAATCCACGGGGTTAAGTTGAAACCCTAGCTAATTGGGTTTTCTAGAGTTGAGTTAAAAGCTTTTGAAAGGGGTCCTTGGGTGATAGCTTCCAAAGATGAAGAACTCCCATAACTTAGGTGTAGAATCCAACCAATTTCGTGTAGAAAATCTCCCTTCTTGAAGCTCTAACTTGGTTTCCTTCTTGGTTCTTCAATGGAGTTTCTAGAGAGAAGATTCTTGGAGGGGAAACTAGTTGGGTTTTGCTTTGTGGTCTTGGGTTATAATGACTTAATGAGGTGTTTAATACTTTAAAATACTTTAAATATTTGAATTAAAACCATATTAATTAAACCCTACTTAAAACAAAACTAAAAACGAATTCCCTAAACTAACCCACCTATTGGCCAACTATGGGCAAATTGCAAGTACAATCCACGCCCCATGGACATACTGTCCGTCAATTAATCTACTGGGTGTGCTGTAGGTCCGTGGTTTCTACCTGAAGATCCTCAACAAGGCTTTAAACCACGCCCCATGACCTACGGGGCGTCACTCAATCTACTGGCCGTGATTTGCCATTCGTGGTTTACCAATTTTGACAGCTTTTTGCTTTAAGGGGCAGCCTTGGGGTTAGGCTGTAGGGTCCTCCCTAAGGACCCTTGGTTGGTCTTTGGGGGGTTTTACCTTGACATTTAAACCTATACACCTCCTCCTAAGATCAGGAAGTCAATATACAACCTAAAAATCAACATCAAATTCAAAAAGCTCACACGTAAGGCTCTCGTTTCACCTACTAGTTTCCATTAGACTCTAGCTTGGTCTCACTAGATTTTCGGGTTGTTACATGATGAGATTTAGCAAGAAAGGGAAGCTAATTCCTAGATATGTAGGCCCTTACATCATACTGAAACTTATTAGTAAAGTGACTCATGAGTTAGAGTTTCCAGCAGAACTAGCAGCAGTGCATCCGGTGTTTCACATTTCGTTGTTGAAGAAGTGTGTGGGTGATCCAGCATTCATAGTACCACTGGAAAGTGTGGTTGTGAAGGATAGTATCACTTATGAGGGTGTGCCAGTTGAGATTCTTCATCGACATGTTCGAAGGTTGATAGGACGGGCCGTGGTCCAGGTCCGTGGATCGTGACCCTCAGACCCCCTCTCTCAAGGCAACAGTGGTTGATAGGATGGACCGTTCGGTCATGTCCGCCGATTCGCCCGGACAACTTTTAAGTTAGGGTCATTTTTGTCTTTTCCCTATGCGTTTGACCCCTAAACTACGTAATTTTAGTCAGTTTTAGCGTAGTAACTTAATTAGAACTTACCCTAGTCAACTCATTCTCCAAAATTTATCCCAATTGAACGAAAAGGAGAAGAGAGAGTCGACCAACCCTCTCCAAGAAATCTGCAGGGTTTCCTCTAGTTCCACCCCAGAAATCGAAAGATTTCTTCGTGAAATTTGTCACCAGGTATGTGGGATTTCACTAGTGGGTTTCTTTCACCCATTAGGTCCTCAGAATTCAGTCAGATTCTTGATTCTCTATATCATGTTTAGACCTAGGGTTTCTAGAACTTCAGATTATTGTTGTAATTCAGCTGTTAGACTAATCCAAATAAAAATATCATGTTTTTGAGGAGTTGTTGCTTAGTTCTTGCATGCAACTTAGAACCCTAGTTGTGTAGATTTATTTAGTTCATGAATTACACTTCCTAGGTCAGTTTATTCAGATATACATTCCCCAGTTAAGAATGTTTCATTATCAGTATATTAATGTTGCATTTTCAGTTAGCATGTCAGTATTTTGAGCTATTCAATATTACAGAAATTCAGTTATAATGTGTTACATACATAATCAGTTGGGAATAGTCTTAATACCGAGTGGACTAAGGGTTAGTCACCCTGATAGTCCCAGAACTACGTGCCCCCTAGGATAAGTCCCCTATTTGGGCAACATATTTAGTGATCACACCAGTCATGCCTTTATACCCCTAGCAAGGTATATTGGGTCCTATCGATGGGGTGATACATCGCACTCCACAAATAGATAACGTGGTTTTATGTCTGTTAATAGTAGCTCCCATAGTAAGATTCTAGTGCATTGACGAGGTTATAAGTTATAGTTCAGTATTCAATCTTAGCATGTTTATACTTGGTCATTGCATTCAGTTAGCTCAATATTTAATATATTTCAGTATTTACATCATGTTCATATTATATCATTGCTATTATTGCTTTGTTTAGTTATGTATATGTTGTTCAGCTTTATCCTATCCTGCATGCTTAGTACATTTCAAGTACTGACACATCCTATGCACTACATCTTCTCATTATGTAGGTTCAAGTCCTCAGTATTTAGATCACGGATACATCGATTCCCAATCTCCAGTTCAGCAGTATCAGTGGTGAGTCCTCACTCTTCGAGGACGATTGACATGTTATTGTTTTTTTTTAAGTCTTTCAGTTTTTAGTTTTGCTAGAGTTTGTTGGGACATGTCCCAACATCTCTAGTCAGTTAGAGGCTTACATTCAGACATAATTTAGATTCAGTTTTAGTTGAGTTTGATCTTTCAGTTTAATTAAACTCTATTTTATATATTCAGACTTAGAATGGGTATTTCCCATCATTTCAATTTATGTCATGTTTTAAGCTTCTGCACAATATTTCTATTTTTCAGAATATCTTTAAGTGTGCTTATGATATGCCAGCAGAGTTAGCTTGGGGTCACTCATTATCCTAGGTCCCCTGTTTATGTCCAGGGGATAGCCTCAAGGCGTGACAAACTTGGTAATAGAGCACTAGGTTCAAGAGTCCTATGATGTCTGAAAAGCCACACTAAGTAGATTCCCTTTCATGAGTGTGAAACGTGCCACACCTATGAGAGGGAGGCTACGAAGTGTTTTAGTAAAATGTTCGCATTCTTGATATTCTTATCGTGTGTAGGTATGATCTTCTTTCTAATCCATCGTTATGCATTTTCAGATCATTCCTCTACGTAGAGCTTACCCAAGGAATGCTAATGTCGCGACCCAAGGTTATAGGTGTAACATGGCGTACTTGACCCCGAAGGGGTCTCATACAAGACCTTACCATAATCATAACACAGGTAATAGAAAATATGGGAAAATTTTAAACTTCTTTTGATCCATACAACCAAAAACATTTTCATAAGCAAGCGAAAGTCTTTACTACTCATTTTCCTCAAACCATCTATTAAACTCTAGAATAAATTTTTTGGGATGCAGCCCATATACAAGTCTAAAACATAAAGAAATGACATAAAGGAAATACGGGTTTGTCCTCGAATCTATGAGGACTCACAAAATCTTCAACTCTTCTTGCTTCTTAGAAACCTAGCCTCCAAAGGAACTCAATCTCTGAAACCCTACATTTGATTAGAATGTAGGCAAAGTATGTGTTACTACAAAATGTACCAAGTATGAAAGCTGGCATAACAACATAAGAAAATCTCAAAATGGTTAGTCAACATAGGACATAAACATAGTCATAGCATAATCTGCAAAATAAGCATCATATAATCATAAGCCAACATAAGACATAGTTAATGAGCATCGGAGATAAATCATGTTCATGGCATAGTCTCTACTTAGACCTTCATACTACATTCCTTAACCCTTAGTCTTTCATACTACAAGAGAACTATCCCTCAAGCCACCTCAAGGTTCACTTGTGCAAGGCAGGAATGGCATCCCATAATACCATCCAAGCTAAGTACCCCTTTTTGGTCATTCTTGGGCATAGTTCACAACCATGGTCAAAAATTAAGTTTTCATGTCATAAGAGCACTATACTCCTAAGAAGCCTCAAAGAACACTTGTGCAATGCATGTGTGGCATCCCATAATACCACACACACTAATAATATCCTTGAAGTCACCATATTTATATTTACCATCTCTAGGTGTCACTATTGACCTACTTCATATAGACAAAGAGCTATCAACTTGAGTCAATCATATCATGGAAGGCAACTCTAGCAACAATCCAAGCTAAGAATACATCACATAAGAGAACACTTCATAAGTAGCTTCAAGTCATACTTGTGTCATGTATGAATACCATCCCATACTACTATTCACACTAAGTACTTCTTTAAGCTAATCATACTCAATGATTATTGGTTATCATTATAGACTATTAAGGAATAGCACCCTACTAGGCTAAATCTAACTACCACGGTAAAACACACTATCATGCAAACCAAGCTATACAATGAAGAGTACAAGTAACCCAACCTAGCTACCATGCAAACATTTAATATGATGCATGCTACCCTTAGGGGAGTATGAATCTTCAGCCCTAAGCTATCCTTAGGAGAGTATGGTGTCTCAATCAAAAGCTACCATGAAATGGTCTTGGCCTAACCAAGTCATGACACCATGAAGGCTACCCTTGGGAGAGCATAGATCCTCAATCCTAGGCTACTATGCCTACACTAATTCAAGCTACCATGAAAAGCATCCTACAATTGTTAATCCAACCTAACCTTAGGAGAGTATGGTTCCTCCATCCCAAGCTACCATGAGACCTTCTCTTGCATGCTACATAAGTCAAACTATCCATGAAGGGATCATATGTCATAACTTCAAGTTATTCTATTCTAATTAGCATGATTCATTTTAGGTGATTAACCTTTCAATATAGAATCATTCTATGTGAGAAGATCTTTCACATTCTACATGCATGCATTCATATAGTTCTAGGTAGGTCATTTGGGTAAAAGCCTTCCACCACAACACTATCTATCTTATATACCAATTGTATGCAAGCTATCTCATCACATTAGACTTAATCTATAAGCCCTAGTGATCAACATTATGATATTCAAGCCCTACTATCAAGCTTTACTCCACAATCATCATACTAGACTAGATCACATGACATATTAGTCACAAGCCTTAGTCATAGGCAATTCTAAGCATAATTCATCATAAAGTCCCAATTTCAATCACTACAATTCATGATCTAGCATACATTCATAAATCTAGTTCAATTCATGATTTCATATTTCTATTCTTGAATAAGTTCCATACATGATAACAATTCTAGAAAATCTCTAAAGAATCATCAATTTCTATCCACAAGGCATAAACCCACATACTTTGATTTCTAGGGTTAAGCAAGAAATTCACATAAATTCTTTTTAATATCATGAATTAACACTAAATTAACCATAAATAAGTAGTATCCAACCAATTGGAATCATACCCAACTAAAACCCACACATTGGAAGTAACCCTAACTTAGATTGGGGTTCTTCTCACAAATTTTGGGAATTTCTAAGGGACTCTATGGTTGGAAGAACCCATAGATGAATAAGTGAAACATACCTTTAATCAAAGGTCTAACCCAAGCTTTCAACAATGGAGGTTGTTTTTGACCTAAGCTTCATTATCTTCTTCCTCTTCTTCTTCTTGAGCTTTTCAAGAGAGAGAAATATTTGAGAGGGGAGTGATTTGCGATTTTGATTCTAAGTGACTTAGTTGGGGTGGTTAATGACTTAAAATACTTTATATAGTTGAATAAAACCCATATAAAATGACCCCCACTTAAAACTAATTAAAAAGGAATTTACTAAATAACCCTCGACTAGGTAGCCCCTTGCCAGGGGCCACACCCATTTTCATGAGCCGTCAAGGGCACCACGACCCGTGGTGGTGCCCGTGGTCCCTTTACCAGTAGCTCCACTCAATTGGACAAGCTCCCAAAATGCTAAGTCAAGACCACGAGACCTCCCATGATCCGTGGTCAAGCCAATGGGTAGTGCTGATGGTAGTAGGCTTGGGGCAGTAGATAGGCCTCAAGACCTTGCCTCCCACACTCCTAAGGGGTCTACACAAGCCCCTTTACAGATTGTGGTCATGACCCTTGGTCGTGAAGGTGGTCGTGGTCCTTGGCAGTGCTTGGCCAAGGTTGGGGCATCCTTGGTTGGCTTAGGCTTTGCTTCTTAGCCTTGGCCCTTGCCCTTGCAACCCCTACCCAAACCGTAGATAATCTTCTAAACTATGGGGTCTAACACATACCTTGACGTTCAACCAATAAACCCATCATTCTAAGTACCGGAAGTGTCATCTACGACTCTAATCCACATACATCAAACTCTAGAACCCTAGCTTGAGGCTCTAGTTAGGTTTACTAGTTTCTGGGGTATTACAATATCTCTCCTTTGGGAACATTAGTCCTTGAATGATATGTCTAAAAACTTCTTAAAAGAAACGAGGACAAGCAGCCCATCATGTATGCCCTACATCTAAAGGCACATAACCAAACAAGGAAACTTCAATTCCAAGCTAAACTTATTCAATGCAACACAAGGGAGTATGAACTACATCTAACAACCCAAAATGCATGAAAATCCATATCTAGTCATTTTCAAGGGGGAAATGACATCTCCTAGAGACAACATGCTCAACATACACTCATGGAGCCTAAATGTAAATTGACTCAAAGATGCTAAAACATGAGGTAAAACAATGCATGTAAGTCATTTCTAACAAGACCTAAGCATTTTCATGAACATGCATATATATAAGGATATCATGGCAACACATAATCACATAATAACCTTATTAGATAGGCACACTATCTCCCCCTTGGGAGTAAGCCTACACAAGCTCTTCTAAACATCATTCATAGTAAGACAACTTCAAATCCCAACATAACAAGTCACAAAAGACAAGAAATCCGGAAAATTTACTAAAGCATAAAACACATACCGGAAGGGACATGAGGATATCACTTTTGACCTTTTCTAGGTTGGAGAGCATAAAACCTATTCTTCCTTTGAGGCTCCACATCCCAGCTACTAGATGCAACTTGCTTACCCTCTCTTTTTCTAACCTTAGCCTTTGGACAATCCTTCATCTTGTGGCCACTCTCACCACAACCAAAGCAACCATCTCTACCGGCTAAACACTTACCTTCATGCCTCCTACCACATCTAGCACAAGAGGGCCATAGGGACTCATTACTTATCCTTTGTGACCTAGGGGTAGACACCCTCTCCTCCTTATGCTTAAGAGCATTAGAAAAGCCTTGTCGAAACCTTTGTCGATTCCTAGAACGACCATGCCCATTAGACCCATCATGGAAAGAGTTATCATAATCCCCCCTAGACCTCTTTTTCTCCGTAGCTTTTTCCTCTTCAAACTTTACTTCTTCCATTTGTTGAGCATACACCATAAGGCGTGAGATATCAATATCATTAAGGAGCATTGTCGTACGACATTATTTTGACACTAATTTGGACACATCCGTCACATACCTATTCATCATATTACTTTGATTTGCCACCAAAGATGAAGCATACTTAGACAAAAGGGTGGTGAATTTCAAGGAGTGTTCTTTAACACTCATATTACCTTGCCTAAGGTTGATGAATTCTCCAATTTTGGCTTCCCTCAGCTCCCTGGGAAAGAACCTATCTAGAAATGCCAACTTAAATGCTTCCCACTCTATAGGACCCGCCTCTACCGGCCTAGCATCTTTCAATTGCTCATACCAAATTTGGGCAACATCCTTCAATTGATAAGCGTCTAGTTCCGCTTTCTCTATATAAGTTACCCCCAGGGTAGCAAGTGTTTTATAAACCTCTTCTATGAACCCATTTGATCCTCTTCAATCTTGGAGCCACTAAACACCAGAGGGTTCATCCTCAAAAACTCCCTTATCCTAGAAGCACCCATGCCGCTTATTGGGTTTTTCGGATCCACCACCTCTCTATTGGCTTGCGCCGTCAAGGCTTGAGCCAACAATTGCATAGAAGCCCTAAACTCCGCAAGAGTGGCATTCCCAATTGGAGGGCAACTTGAGGAGGAGCTTGGTGTGGAAATTGGAGAGGAACCTCTTTGTCCACATTACCTTCCTCTTCTCTCCTAGTATTTACCCTTGTATTAGCCATACTCTATAAAACAACAGCACGGGTTAGAAGAAAGGCCTACTAAAGCCAAACTCTATGGCACGACTAAGAGAATGAAGAAGTGAGATTTTTCCTAAACATCCAATAGCCTTCTTTTCATAAATGTGGCGCGCTTAACATTTATGAACAAGAGTCTACTAGACGTGGTTTGAGACAATCCTAGAACTATTCTAAACCTTGTGTTTTGATACCAAGTTTGTCACGACCAAAGGGTATACCCTAGGTGTAACATGGCATACTTGACACCGATAGGGTCTCATACAAGCCCTTAGCAAAATCATATCATAGGTAATAAAAAATACGGGAAAATTTAAAAATTCTTTTGATCCATACAATCAAAAACATTTTCATAAGCAAGTGGAAGTTTTAATACGCATTTTTCTCAAACCATCTATTAAACTCTAGAATAAAAGTCTTGGGACGCAGCCCATACACAAGTCTAAAACATAAAGAAATGACATAAAGGAAATAACGGTTTGTCCTCGAAGCTATGAGGACTCACCTAATCTTAAACTCTTCTTTCTACTTAGAAACCTTGCCTCCAAAGGAACTCAATCTCTGAAACCCTACATTTGATTAGAATGTAGGCAAAGTATGTGTTAGTACAAAATATACCAAGTATGAAAGTTGGCATAACAACATAAGAACATCTCAAAATGGTTCGTCAACATAGGACATAAGCATAAGAGATAAAAACATAATCATAACATAATCATAGCACAATCTCCAACATAAGCATCATATAATCATAAGCCAACATAAGACATAGTTAATGAGCATAGGAGATAAATCATGTTCATGGCATAGTCTCTACTTAGACCTTCAAACTATATTCCTTAACCCTTAGTCTTTCAATATACAAAAGAACTATCCCTCAAGCCACTAGAAGGTTCACTTGTGAAAGACATGAATGGCATCCCGTAATACCATCCAAGCTAAGTACCCCCTTTTTGGTCACTCTTGGGCATAGTCCACAACCATGGTCAAGACTTAGGTTTTCATGGCATAAGAGCACTACACTCCTATGTAACCTCAAAACACACTTGTGCAATACATGGGTGGAATCCCATAATACCATACACACTAAGAATATCCTTGAAGTCACCATATTCATATTTACCATCTCTTGGTGTCACTATTAACCTACTTCATATAGACAAGGAACTATCAACTTGAGTCAATCATATCATGGAAGGCAACTCTGGCAACAATCCAAGTTAAGCATATATCACATAAGAGAACACTTTATAAGTAGCTTCAAGTCATACCTGTGCCATGTATGAATAGCATCCCATAATACTATTCACGCTAAGTACTTTTTTAGGCTAGCATACTCAATGATTACTAGTTATCATTCTAGACTATTAAGGAATAGCACCCTACTACGCTAAACCTAAATACCATGGTAAAAAACACTATCATGCAAACCAAGCTATACAAGGAACAGTACAAGTAACCCAACCAAGCTACCATACAAATATTCAATATGATGTATGCTACACTTAGGGGAGTATGAATCCTCAACCATAAGCTACCCTTAGAAGTGTATGGTGTCTCAATCCTAAGCTACCATGAAATGGTCTTGGCCTAACCAAGTCATGCTACCATGAAGGCATTCTAACAATGCTAATCCAAGCTACCTTTAGGAGAGCATAAATCCTCAATCTTAGGCTACCATGCCTACACTAATTCAAGCTACCATGAAAAGCATCCTACAAATGCAAAACCAAGCTAACCTTAGAAGAGTATGGTTCCTCCATCCCAAGCTACCATGAGACCTTCTATCCCATGCTACATAACTCAAACTATCCATGAAGGGATCATATTCCACAACTTCAAGTTATTCTATTCTAACATGCATGATTCATTTTTGGTGATTAACCGTTCAATCTAGAACCATTCTATGTGAGACGACCTTTCACATTTAACATACATGCAATTATATAGTTCTAGGTAAGTCATGTGGGTAAAAGCCTTCCACCACAACTCTATCTATCTTGTATACCAATTTCATGCAAGCTATCTCCTCATATTAGACTTACTCTATAAGCCCTAGTGATCAACATTATGACATTTAATCCCTACTATCAAACTTTACTCCATAATCATCATACTAGACTACATCACAAGACATATTAGTCACAAGCCTTAGTCATAGGCAATTCTAAGCATAATTCATCACAAAGTCCCAATTTCAATCACTACAATTCATGATCTAGCATACATTCATAAATCTATTTCAATTCATCATTTCATACTTCTATTCCTGAATAAGTTCCATACATGATAACGATTCTAGAAAATCTCTCAAGAATCATCAATTTCTATCCACAGGGCATAAACCCACATACTTTGATTTCTAGGGTTAACCAAGGAATTCACATAAAATCTTCATAATATCATGAATCAACACTAAATTAACCATAAATAAGTATTATCCAACCAATTGGAATCATACCCAACTAAAACCCACACATTGGAAGTAACCCTAGCTTAGATTGGGGTTCTTCTTCACAAATTTGGATAATTTCTAAGGGACTCTATGGGTGGAAGAACCCATAGATGAATAATCTAAACATACCTTTAATCAAAGCCCTAATCCAATCTTTCAAAAATGGAGTTTGTTCTTGACCTAAGCTTCCTTCTATTCTTCCTCTTCTTCTTCTTCTTGAGGTATTCTAGAGAGAGAAATATTTGAGAAGGGAGTGATTTGGGGTTTTGATTCTAAGTGGCTTTGTTGGGGAGGTTAATTACTTAAAATACTTTATATAGGTGAATAAAATCCATATAAAACGACCTCCACTTAAAAATAATTAAAAAGGAATTTACTAAATGACCCTCACCTAGGAAGCCCCTTGCCAGGGGCCACTCTCATCTTCACGACCGTCAAAGGAACCACAACCCGTGGTTGTGCCCGTGGTCCCTTGACCAGTAGCTCCCCTCAACTTTCCATGCTCCCAAAATTCTAATTCATGACCACGAAACCTCCCACGATCCATGGTCAAGCCAAAGGGTCGTGGTGATGGTCGTGGTCTTGGGGCAATAGCTAGGCCCAAAGGCCTTGCCTTCCACATGCCTAAGGGGTTTTTACGAGCCCCTTCACGGACCGTGGTCATAACCACTGGTCGTGGTCCTTGGCAGTGCTTGGCCAAGGGTGGGGCAGCCTTGGCCTTTGGCTTAGGCTTTGCCCCTTAGCCGTTGCCCTTGCCCTTGCTACCCTTACCCAAACCGTAGATAATCTTCTAAACTACGGGGTCTAACACGTACCTTGACGTTCAACCACTAAACCCCTCATTCTAAGTACAGGAAGTCTCATCTACGACTTTAATCCACATATATCAAACTCTAGAACCCTAGCTTGAGGCTCTAGTTAGGTCTACTATTTTCCGGTGTATT
Source organism: Solanum gracilifrons (assembly GCA_029582605.1). NCBI lineage: Eukaryota > Viridiplantae > Streptophyta > Magnoliopsida > Solanales > Solanaceae > Solanum > Solanum gracilifrons. Next base: position 17,350 of record JAJOOH010012821.1, read on the forward strand.
ACAACTAATGCACGCAATGTTGACATGGCTCCAGCCCCAAATTAGGATGTTTCAAATGCAGAGTTTCAGAACGCCATTCAACTTTTCTCCCAGAGTGTAGCTAACAAGAACAGTCAATGGGTAGCATCGGGAAGTGACAGTATACACTACATGAAATTTTACTTTTAACATCCTATTCTTAACGACGGGATATGAATGAAGTTGTTAAAGTGTATTTATAGAGACTTAATATTTTTTTCGTCATTACAAGATTAAATTTCAGTTTAAAATTAGCAAAAAATAATTATCTGGATGTTGAAAACATCAATATCTGGTTGTTAATAATAACATAATGGCGCGTATACATTAATAATTTCCCTATTTTTTTCTCAACCGCACACGACATACACCACCCCTCCTCTCCATAAAAAAATAGTCCACATACCCCACTCCTCCTCTCCGTAAGAAAATAGATTCACTAGTGAAGTTTCTGATCTTCTATCATTCTATTAGAGAATCCTAACTGAAGCACAACTTATCTCCAGTACCAATAGAGAAATTTGTGTAAAATCTGCAATACCTTCTTCTCTCCTATTCTATTTGAGATTTGGGGATTTTTTATTCTGCCCAAGTCTGTATTAACCCTAAATTTATCTAGCCATAGGGCTCCCTCAGTTTAAAATTAGGAGTGTCAATTTGTTGGAAGAAAATTAGCCAGAGGACAATCAAGAAACATATAAGATCAAAATGAACAAGGTACGTCAATTTCAATGTTTATTAAGAGAAATTAGGCCGAAGGTCTCTTAGTTCCTTCTATTTAAGTAGGCAACAAGATCTCTCTATTTTAATTGTAATTCACATTCTATTATTCCTTAAAGAGAACCAATCTTCTCTTCTTACTGCTTATGGGCTTATTAGTTTTCTCAACACTTGCGTTTTCTTCTCTTCAAGGTAAGTTTGTATTATTTTCACTCTCAATTGCTTTGTGGAATGTCTAATTTTTTCAAATTTTTTATTTTCCCTAATTTTTGAGTATCCGTTAGGTTGTTTTTCCTTTTATTTTAACTTAATGTTATTTTGCTTTGTGCACTATTGTAGTTTAGTCATATCCTTAATTATGTTCGTGTTGCTAAAGGTTTGTACGTATTTAACCAAGCCATTGTTATAAAACTTGTGTTCCATACTTTCATCGAAATACTGTTTGCACCAACAACACCTAGAGTGGCCAAGAACTTTGAATTTTTAGAGGGAACTGTCAATTGGCAGTCTAATTCTCGATAGTCTCATAATCAAAAAATGATATCTTGAAAGTGATATTTCATTTTACGATGCCAGATCATGTTTGAAGTAATGCATTGGTTGTTTCTCTATCTCATAGTAGACTCTGAAGTATTGTGACAGGTGAATTTTCCACTATAGTGGATGGACCGAATTCGTAGATCTTTTATTCATCATAAATTTTGGATGCTCATAATTTTCTGAACTACTTGTTAAGGGAAAACAACTTTAAACATGTTCATTTTCCAATAAACATTATGAATAAAATTAGTCACTCTTGGGTTCTTCCTTTAGGGGGACTAAGTATGGTGCTAGCCAACTGCACTTTACTAGTCTAGTTATTCAAACAATTTAAAATCTTCTCAGGCCCAACTTTGCGTAGAATATACTTAGCACTACTTTCTCTGATCGGTACCATCCTTCTCCCAGTGTGAAACTGATCAGGGCATTCTTCCTTTAGTAAGGGTGAGCTATTTGAGTATAGCTTCTAAAAAGTCTCTAAGCAAAGATTTTTTTTGTCCTGAAGTTCCATTGTATTTTAGGTGAGAAAGGACAAAAAACTTCCTATAAATGTCTGAATCCTACAAGTCTCATTAGTGTGAAAACATATGTGTCCATTGAGGGTACGCAATAAAAGATCGATAGGCTAGAATACATGTGGAATGTTGTTACGGTAAGGATTTACAACATTATTTTCTTTAATTTTTTAAGCTGGATGATGCTGATATGGACTATTTTGTTCTGCACATAAAGTAAAATTGTATCACCTAGTTACAAATTTCTTGGACCAGGTATCTACATCTATTAACTTTCCTATTGTGTTTCAAGAAATCCACTCTTTCAGCTATCTCTTTATTATTTGTACAAATGTAATATCTGTATTTTTAGCTGTCTCTCTGAATATTTTTCAGTTTGTTTCTCTCCAAGTGTGGTAGATTCTATCTCCCCATATAGCTGTAACTAATTCTTTTTCATATTTTTCGAGCGCCTTCCCTTTATCCATATTAAGATTTTTGTTACCTTCATCTTTTGTACTCCAATTTGCTAGTTCTGTCTTGAGTGTTGTTTTTTTACAAATAGCATTTCATTTTCAGTACATAGTGAATCGTTTGTTGCCTTCATAGAATATTACCAACTACTTTGTCCCCCCAAATGAGGCGGCTAGGAGATTGATCGTTGATCTGGACAACTCCTACACTCTCCGGAAAGCTGAGTAGTGAGTACATTTTGATAATAGATCTAATCGAGTTTCCAGCTTGTTATCTTTATATATACAACACTTGTCATCTTCTAATTGTATTTGTAGTCAAATCTTCCTATCTTTTGTTAGCAATTTCTCTTGATTAGCCAGTTGCTTGCCAGACAATAAATTTGTGTCTAGGCTAGATGAGTAAGTACCATACCAAGCCTACTACATTTAGTAGCAACAACCTACGCATCAATTGATTGTGGCTGCAACTCACATTATATGATCCATTGGTAGATAGATAATAGACCCAATTAGTATATATACCACTCTCTCATAGTTAGTGTTGATGTTACTTTATTCTGATAACTAGCATTTTTTATATTAAAACCAAGAAACTAGTATCTTTACAAGCACCAGCTACAAAGTCAAACAGTTATCTACCATACTAAATAAACTAAGAAACATCTAAGATCAAGTGAATACGATGTACTTAGCGATCACTGTAGCTAGAACCCATGAAACTTTGGAGCAGGGCCTTGTTTACTAGATTTGTTCTAATAGAACTTAAATAGGCAACTTACTGATACTTGCTAGTATAGGCCTTTATGGTGCACCGATGCTCGTACTAGGCTTTAACACCTTCATTTTATGCTCATAAGAAATATGTTTATGTTATTTCCTCCTTGTATATGTTATTTCATCCTTGAAATATGGGTCATGATTTTACATTGTTAATTCTTATAAAACCTTCTTGAATCTAGTATTGCGTCTTTCTTGAAAATATGAAAATGAGACTTCTGTAATATTGTAGGATAAATTTGTCGGTGACGCAAGAATGATAAAAAAGAACATTTCTTGCAACAAGTGTGAAGGTTGTTAAATAATTGGAGAGGATCACTCCACAAGAATGTGAAGTCTAACACATTATGTGATACTCTAAAAGATGTGTCAAAAGATGTAGACAAGGGTGATTGGGAATGACTTGTTAGAGAGCTTTTCTTAAGTGAATAGTCAAAGGTATTAATTCATACCTATGATCTATTAGCAAGTTATTTTAATTGGATGACCATAATTTCAATGGTGGTTTGTTGATATAGGAAATAAGTACAAGAAACTCAGTCAATAATTCTTAAGTTGTGTATGCTTCATCGCACTAGTAGTAAGCCTATTAGAGAGATTATTTATGAATTAGTAAGTAAAGCAAGAAACTTTTTAGAAAGCCTCTTCTCTGTTAATTTGATTTCTTTTACCACTTTATTTATATGTGAAGGAAGGAAAAGATGGTAAGCCACCAAAAATGGATACTATCTTCTTTGCGACACGTAAGAAGGATAACAAGCTTGTCGAACCTGAAACAAATGCAAAATAAGTATGTTTACTCATAAATTTCATGCTACACCATTAAAGTTTATGTGCTTTATTATTTTAATATGTCTTTTGTTTTATAGGTTGAGATCTAGAAAGTGATTCAATCTTAATTCATCTCTTACAAATATTGAGGTCGTTGAGAAGTGCTTTGGACCTCAATGTAAAAGTAATGTGGTTGGATTTGTGGTGGGGTAACATCGAAGGTGTTGAAATGGTGGTAACTCTTCAAAGGCTGCATTTCTATATAAGTTGAATGTAAGTGAAATGCATGGATGAGTTAGAGAATAAATGTCAATGCGTGGATGAGCTTGAGAAAAAATATGAACAGCTTGCAAGTGTAATGTTTTGTCAGCCTTCATAACCACCATCTTCCACTAATCAATATATTGAACTAGTTAACAGGTTAGTAGAGAATTTTCTTTGGTCTATGATGAAATTATTATGCAAAGCTATATGAAATTCTTTTAATTATTTGGAAAAGGTATAGTATTTGTGATTGTTCTTACTCATAAGCCTAACTTTCAATGTGGGAGAACTTAGCTCCAACAAAGACAACTAAAGCGGAGGATAGTGTTCGATTCTTCTTAAGTAGAGAGTAATTGTTCCATGGCTCTATCTTTTTCATTATTGTGTTTTCCATCCATGGCATTTATTATTGCTACTTCTGCCAAAATAGGTCACCTGCATTCATTCAATCAATCAAAGAATAGACCTTCTGCCATAATTTAATCTGCAACTCCAAGGAACAGAGGGAAGCTTGGATATTTAGGCTCCTATCCTAGTTCAACAAAAGTCTTTGAATTGGTTAATTTCCTTCTTTAAGGGCCACTTGTTCCTGAATGAAGGAATAAATGACTAATGTAGCATGATTCTTTAAACTAGTGGCTAAATACTGGCTAACTTCGACCCTCATAAAAGGGGAGCCTAATATTAAACAAATAACTAAGAAAAGCTTATATAATTGTTACAACGTAATTTTTTTTCTTTCATCAATCCTTTATAAATCCCTAACAGCATCCACAACCTTCAAACCCATAACGTGTAAAGGAAAAGATAGATGATCTATATTTGAAGTTAAACGATATCTATTAGAGTTGAACTTAGATCCAAAGGAGTTTTTTCGACCCTAAAAGACTCTGTTTAGCAAGTTAAACCTCAGTTTTGCTTCTTACTTTTTCAACATGATGTTATCTTGAATTTTGATTTTACTTGCAGGTTGTTTGTCTTATGATTTAGCACAAATACATAACATGAAACAAGAAGTTAAGAACTACTTTGTATCTGATACCAACCTCAACATTACCTGATTTTGTTGGGTTTATTTGATGGAAATAACAGGGAATATAGTAACTCTAGTAAGAGTTAATTTTTCCAATTATAAAAATGAAAAGAAAACAAGAGGAAAGTGAACAGAAATGAGCTAAAAGATAATTTCATGCAGGAAGTATAGCATAAAAGTTGTAGTGATGTGCAACACTTTCAACACTCATCTGTCTTTTCGTACAAATATAAATAAACGGTGCACGAGAACACTTCTCTGTAGCACCAGATTCATGATCAAAATTACTTCTAGTTGAAGAAAATTTTTGTGTAACCAATAAAAATCCACAAATTATTAAGTTCCTAGATACATTAGCCAATTTAAACAAATAAAGAAGTAAGACTACGCATCATGTTCTGGAAAATTGATTTAAAGATAAAACAAGGGAACCAATACAATTTGATGTCATGAAGAGGATATATATTTCCTAACTTTTGGTGCATCAATCATTTCGTTTAGACGAAAAGCAACTAATACTAAATGTATACGTAAAACATGTTAGAGTAGTGTAACATCTGAAAAACTAGTAGGTGAAACTAGAGCCTTACGTGAGGGTTTTTGAGTTTGCTGTGTGGGTTAAGGTTGTAAAATGGCTTCCCGTACCTAGGACGAGGTGTTTAGGGGTTAAAGGTCAAGGTACGACTCCCCAAGGACTAACCAAGGGGTCCTTGAGGAGGACCATAAAGCCTAACCCCAAAACTGCCAAGCTGCCCAAAATTCCTTGACCTACGGATGGGACCTATTGGGAGTAGGTCCATCCACGCCCCGTAACTCTTGATAGTGGGTCAAGGGGCCTTGAAGAGGAGCTGCAGGCCATGAATCATGAACCTACAACATGCCCCATTGACCCATCCACGGTCCGTCAGGGGCATGTCGTAGGTCATGCCCGTAGGCTGCCTTAAACTCGGGCAAAGTGAGTTTATTTTAGGAAATTCCTAATTTAAATATTTTAGCTTGGGGACGCTTTATATCATTTTAATAGACTTATATAAATAATTTTGGACCATTAACTAACCTATTTTACTTCTTGAATCCTAAACCCCCAATATTTCTTTCACTAAAAACCTCCATTGGAGAAGAAGAAGTGAAGGTTTAGGGCTCAAGAACTCATCTTTTCCACTCAAATTCGCGAGGAATCTTCATCTAAGGTATGGTAGTTTTGATTCATGGTTAGTCCTTCATCCATGAAGTCCTTAAACTCTCAATTTCAAAGTAGACAAAGTCTCAAAAACCTAGGGTTTTCACTCCAAGCCATGGATTCTTTGAAAAAGGTTTTTTATGATTTAATTATCTTATATTGATGTTTAATTTCTGTTTCATGGTAGTTTTATGGTAAAAATCTTCCATGAATCCATGAAATACCTTAATTTATCAAATTGGATCTTAGAGTGTGGGTGTTGATTGGTATTAGTAGTATTTTGTAGAATCATGAATATAATGAGTTGATTACTTGAGTTATGTATTAATTAAGGAATTTCTATAGTTTTGATGTTGAATTTCCTCAAAGATCCCATGAACACCCATGTCCCCAATTTGTGACTATGTGATGTGGGTGAGTTCTGGTGAATTGAATAGTATGAGGTTTCCTTGTAGTAGCTTAGTTAATTGAATCATGTCACCATCTATATCTAATGTAGTAATTCTATATTGATTTGTTGAATGTGATCTATAGGCTTGAAGGGTAAATCATGAGAATCAACTATGTGTATAAGACTTGTGTGCATTCAATTAGATTGCTTTGAGAGTAAAGTGAATACATTATAATCTAATTGTTGTGTGGATTGGATGATTATCCTAACTTGCACACTTAGACATGAATACCATACAATGTGAAAGGTTTGTCACATGTGGTGATTCTAAGGGTTGAAGACTAGTCTCCCCTAATCAATCTAGGAGCTTTAGAATGAGTTTGTTGGATTGAATGTCAAGACACCCTCCCATATTTAGTAATTTAAGTCAAGACATAGTATAAACTCAATGGAAGTTATGGTTAGCACCGAGTGGATATTGATATGAGATAGATGCCCTAACGATAGTAGAGGCCGGGTTTCTAGGAACAATATCTTGGGATGGAAACCCTTGCGTTAGTAGTGGTTGGGTTCTTTAGTAGCAATCCCCTTATCCCATAACTATGTGCCCCCGTAGGTTATTTATCCATTGGATTCATTTCCAAGATAATAGTTTAAGTTCTACCTTAGGCAAGTAGGACACCGTTGTTCGGTGTGGGGTAGACACCGAATTCCATGAATAAGCTCTCATGGTCTATGTGTACTAGTTAGTGTGGGTGGGGGTATGGAACTTCATCCATGCATTGCACAAGTAGGCCTTGAGAGTAGTTATGGTAGGTTCCTCTTATGTCATGATTATTCATGTAGTGAATTTCCTTGTCATTAGATGGTATTTTCATTAGATAGTAAGGCTACTTGTAATGTTGTATGCTAACTTTCATTGTTGCCATGGGTTGATTTCCTTGATGTATTTGACTAAAGGTGAATGTTCCTTGTCTATGAGAAATAGGCTAAAGGTGAGATTAAGAGATGGTAAACATGAATGGGGATCTAAAGTGACTTTGTTAGTATGGGTGGGATTATGGGGTCTTACCTATGTATTACACAAGCTTGCCTTGATGTTGCTCATGAAGTGTTTATTTCATGTCATACTAAAACTAGATTGTATTGACTATGTATATGTTTCTAATTGTGTTTCTTATACACCGTAGTTGTGATTGTTATCTACCATGCTATAGTCTATGCCTTATCATGATGTATTTTATGCTTATAACTTGTGTTTTCACACGGCTCTCTAAATGATGGTTTAAACTAGCAAAGTGCATGCATTCAACAAAAATGTCACTTATAGCATGTTTTCAAAGGTTTTCATGCATGACTATCATACTTGGTACATTTTTGTGCTAACCCATATTTCTTCTACATTTTTCACAAAGTGTATGTGTTGGCGATATCGACTTTCATCTTCGTGGCTAGGATCATAGTAGATCAAGAAGAAGAAGTTTGGTGAGTCCTCATCGTATTCCAGGGCTTAACTATTATGTCATTTTTGTCTTTTCTTATGTTTTAGACTTTTGTAAGGGTTGTGTCCCTAAGATTGTATTCATGTGTTATAAATGGTTTGAGACATAGTGTTGTAGACTCCCGCTTATTATTTTTTTTATTAAAGATTTTGATTGTGAAGAAAAGTTTTAAATTTCTGCACTATTTCCTATGTTCTTATGTTATGATATGCTATGAGGCTTTTCGGAATCTTGTATGCCGTGTCACATATAAGGGGTAGCCTTGGGTCGTGACAAACATGGTATTAGAGCACAAGATTTTGGGATGGTTTTAGGATGTCTCAAACCATTTCCAGTAGAGTCTTGTTCATAAATGTGAAGCGTGCCACATTTATGAATAAGAGGCTATTGGATGTTAGGAAAACTTCATTTTTTCATTCTCTAACTCGTGCCATGGAGTTTAGTTTTGTTAGGTCTCTCTCCTAATGTGTGCCTTATGGTTTTCAGGATATGACTACTTCAAGGTGTTATGTTGAAAGGAATGAGGAAGACGATGTGGAGCAAGTGGTTCCTCTCCAAGCTCCTCCCCAAAATCCGATTGTCCCTATAGGGGAGAATGTGACTAATAAGTAGATTAGGTCAGCTTTTCTAATGTTGGCTCAAGTCATGACGACTCAATTTAGTCGGGAGGTGGTAGCTCCGGTGGATCTAATAATAGGTATGCCTACTTTGAAAGTGAGGGATAATGTGAGGATGAACCCTTCGGAGTTCTGTGGCTTCATAGAGGGAGAGGGTCCTCAAGAGTTTATAGATAAGGTCTTTAAGATGTTGGACTTGTTGGGAGTGACTTCGGTAGAGAAGGCGGAGTTGGCCTCTTGTCAATTCAAAGGGGTTGCTCAAGGTTGGTTTAGTAAATGAAAAGAGGCTAGATCGGTATGAAGAGGTCCCAATTGAGTGAGAAGTGTTCAAGAGTTCTTTTCTAGATAGGTTCTTTCGTTTAGAGATGAGAGAAGCTTTGGTGCTTGAGTTCATAAACCTTAGACAAGGTGATATGGGTGTTAAGGAATATGCATTGAGGTTCAACCAATTTTCTAGGTATGTTCAAATCTAGTGTCCAATCCTAGGTCATAAATGAGTAAGTTTGTGTCAGGTTTGTCCGATCTAGTGGGAAAAGAATGTCTTATGGCTATGCTTGATCATTATATGAATATTTTTTCCTTGTGGGTTTTTCTCTCCAAATTGAGAAAGAGAAACTTGAAAAAAGGTTGAGGGAAAGAAAGAGGTTGAGGATTGAGGATGAAAATTCTTCTCTTGAGAGGTCCTTTGGAAAAGGTCCAACTATGTTTTCCCCAAGTTTTGGTGATGAGGGGGTGTCTAACCCTAAGCCTCCAAGAGGGAGTATTAGTGATTCCTTGTGGCGTCTTTGTGCTAGGTGTGATAAGAGACATTCGGGTAAATGCGTAGCGGGTTCCAAGATTTGCTTCGGCTGTGGTGAGTCGGACCACAAGATAAGTCATTGCCCTAAGGTTGTTAGAAATGAAGGGAATAGTCGTCGAAGGTCGCAACGCTACCCTTCATCCGGTCCTAGTGGTTCAAGTGCCAAGGCAAACTAGGTCCGATGCTATCCAAGCTAGAGGTGCACTAGAGTGTCCTCCAAATGTTGCTCCTGGTATGTGTTTCATGCTCATTTAGATATCGGTATTTCTTGTCTTTTGTGACTTGATAGATTTGACATGATGAGCATTTATGTTGTCCTTAGTATAAATGGGTTTCCTAATGGTTATGTGTGTTTGTTGGTAGGACCCAACTTAGTCATGATGAGTTTTAGGGTGTGTTGGCAGATTTGATGAATAAAGTGTTTAAGTGATGCCTAGAGGTGTTGAGTAAGTAGATTCCTCTAGAAGAGGGTAGAAGTGTAATTCACCTTCATTTAGAATCATCTTGTGTGATGAAGGTGCGAGTTTAGTAATAACTAGACCCAACCTTAGAGTTGAAAGAAATGAGGCTTAGAAGAGTCAGTATAGGCTTACTCCCAAAGGGGAGATAATGTGCTTAGATAGCAAGGTCGTTAGGTTCTTTTGATGCTCATAATTTAGATTGGCTTGAAATTTTCACCTTGAGAGGTGTAGTGAGATTGAGAAGCTTAGTTCCGGTTTGGTAGGCTCATATGAGATCTTGAGTAATGGTGGTAAGGTTGCTTGTGAGCTAGAATGCTTAAATGAGAATCTATCTAATTTAGAAGTTCTGGTAGAGATTTTAGACTAGCAAGTTAAGATATAGTAGTATGAGGAAGTTGTGTTCATGAAGGTGTGAAAGAGTGGTCTTTGTGTGAAGATTGTAGGTGAGTGTGCTACTTGAGAGGCCAAGGGCCAATGAGATGTCTCCATATCCTCATCTTTCCTTCCATTCCTCCTTTAGCTTGAAATGATAAGTTTCACTTGACTTGTTTCATCATTGTGAAGTCTTGGATGTTCTAGGTAGTTCCTCTAAAATTTCCTTGTTTTGGAAATCATGTGTGAATTATGTGTTTTCCATGGTTTCCTTAAATTGTGCATGTTCTTGGTTAAATTTATGTTTTATGAGAAAATGAATTTTCATGATTTATATTCCTCATGTTGTTGTGCGTTAGTATGAGTTGCCTATTTAACTTCATGAGATGTGTTGGTGAATATTCTTTAGTTTGCTTTTGAGAGTAATCACATATTAGCTCCATGATGTTGTGTAGAGCATTATTTTAGTGGGAGAAGTTAGTTCCTCCTATGCAAATGAGAAGTATTGATTTGCGTGCATATTGGGTTGTTAGATGTAGTTCCTACTCCCTTGTGTTGCATTGATTATGTTTTGAGATGAAGTTGGTGTTTCCTTCTTTAAATTGTGCATTATTTAGATGTTTCATGCATGATGGGCTGCTAGACTTGAGTCTTTAATACCGTGAAGTGTTTAGAAACGTCATTTGGGGAGAAATGTTCTCAAGGGGGAGATAATGTAACACCTAGAAAACTATTAGGTGAAACTATAACCTTTCGTGAAGGCTTTTGAGTTTGATGTGTGGGTTAAGGTTGTAAAATGGCTTTCTGTACCTAGTACGAGGTTTTTAGGGGTTAAACTTCAAGGTACGACTCCCCAAGGACCAACCAAGTGGTCCTTGAGGAGGACCATAAAGCCTAAACCCCAAAACTGCCAAACTGCCCAAAATTCCTTCACCTACGGATGGGACCTACTGGGCGTAGGACCATCCACGCCCCATAGCTCTTGATTGTGGGTCAACGAGCCTTGAAGAGGAGCTGTAGATGAACCACGAACCTACAGCACTCCCCGTGGACCCATCCACGGTCCGTGGGGGGCAAGTCATAGGTCGTGCCTGCAGGCTGCCTCAAACTCGGCCAAGGTGAGTTTATTTTAGGAAATTTCTTATTTAATTATTTTAGCTTAGGATCATTTTGAATCATTTTAATAGACTTATATAAGTATTTTAAGACCATTAACTAACCTATTTTACTTCATTAATCCCATACCCCAAGTTCATAACTAACTTTTCCCCAAATATTTCTCTCACTAAAAACCTCCATTAGAGAAGAAGAAGTCAAAGTCTAGGGCTCAAAAACTCATATTTTCCACTCAAATTCAAGAGGAATCTTCATCTAAGGTATGGTAGTTTTGATTCATGGTTAGTCTTTCATTCGTGAAGTCCTTAAACTCTCAATTTCAAAGTTGAGAAAGTCTCCAAAACTTAGGGTTTTCATTCCAAGCCGTTGATTTTTTTTAAAAAAAATTTATGATTTAATTATCTTGTATTAGTTTTATGGTAAAAATCTTCCATGAATCCATGAATCACCCTAATTTCTCAAATTGGATCTTAGAGTGTGGGTGTTGATTGGTATTAGTAATATGTTGTAGAATCATGAATATAATGAGTTGATACCTTGATTTATGTATTAATAAAGGATTTTCTATAGTTTTGATGTTGAATTTCCTCCAAGATTCAATGAACCCCCCATGTCCCCAATTTGTGACTATGTGATGTTGGTGAGTTGTGGTGAATTGAATAGTATGAGATTTTCTTGTAGTAGCTTAATTAATTGAATCATGTCACCATCTATATCTAATGTAGTAATTATAGATTGATTGGTTGAATGTGATCTATAGCCTTGAAGGGCAAAACATGAGAATTATCTATGGGTATAAGACTTGTGTGCATTCAATTAGACTGCTTTGAGAGTAAAGTGAATACATTATATTCTAATTGTTGTGTTGATTGGATGATTATCCTTACTTGCACACTTAGACATGAATACCATACAATGTGAAAGGTTTGTCACATGTGGTGATTCTAAGGGTTGAAGACCAGTCTCCCCTAATGAATCTAGGATCTTTAGAATGAGTTTGTTGGATTGAGTGTCAAGACACCCTTCCATAATTAGTAATTTAAGTCAAATAAATATAAACTCAATGGAAATTATGCTTAGCCTCGAGTGGATATTGATATGAGAAGGAAGCCCTCACGATAGTAGAGGCCGGGTTTCTAGGAACAATCTCTTGGGATGGAAACCCTTCCATTAGTAGAGGTTGGGTTCTCTAGTCGCAATCCCCTTAGACAATAACTACGTGCCCCCGTAGGTTATTTAGCCATCGTATTCATTCGCAAGATAATAGTTTAAGTTCTACCTTCGGCAAGTAGGACACCCTTTTTCGATGTGGGTTAGACACCGAATTCCATGAATAATCTCTCATGGTCTATGTCGGTTAAAGATAATTCCCACAAGGTCAAGTCTAGGATGAACTATGGCTATTCATGAAGTACTACTTAGTGTTGGTGAGGGTATGGGACTTCATCCATGAATTGAAGTGGACGGGAATGGACTGTTTGGGTCCCTTCACTCGCGATATCTACCTCACTCACGGGTCCCTCTTTCTAGCTGGGCTGGGAGTGGACTGTTTGGTTGGGTGCCCCCTAGGGTCACTCTTTCTAGCTGGGCTGGGAGTGCACTGCTGGCTGGATGGAGTCTGATAGATTATCTTAGTTACTTTGGGTTGGGAGCTCAGTTTTCTTCTTTCTCAATAGACTTAGCTTTTCTGTGTACCCATCGGGCTTATGGGGGTCTGTTCAGGTTTTAGTTTGGTGTACTTAGTTTGTTTCTGGTATGCTCGTGTGCTTTTTTTTCATATCCACTTTGACCTCTCTTTGTCAAGATTCTATCCTTTCTTATTGTTTTTACCCCTTTTTGCTCAGTTAGCCTATGCTGCCTACTGAGTACTTGTGTTGGTACTCATGCTATGCTCTGCATCTATTTCATGACGCAGGGTCCCAATACCAGTTACCAGCGGTGATTAGTTCCAGCCTTCTTTTGCAACTGTGATTCGGAGACTAGGGCGAGCACTTGGCGTTTTGGGTTTGTTCTGTCTCCTTTTTTTGTTTTTAGCTAGTCGTGTTGCCTTTGAGACACGCTCTATTGTGGTCCACTTTTGGGACTTCTCTTTATTAGATAGCTCTGTACTAGTGACTTCCAGGTTCTGGGAGGGATTTCTGTATATATTTATTTTGGGTTGCTTCCGCCTTGCTATTCTTGTTTATATTGTTGTTTTCGCTAATTTCTGCCCTTTCACTCATTGTTTGATGTTCTGGGTTACGGGTAGGCTTACCTACTGGTAGGGTATAGTAGGTGCCATCATGACTCGAGAAATCGGGTCGTGACATTATACCCCCCAATGATAGACACAGGAGCAAAAGCCAACATGTGTAAATACAATTGTTTACCAGATGAAAGATGGGAAAAATTAAAAACACCAATAGTAGTAACAGGATTCAATAATGAAGGAAGTATGATAACATGTAAAGCAAAGAATATAAAATTACAGATATGGGATAAAATACTAACTGTAGAGGACATATATAGTTATGAATTTACAAACAAAGATATGTTTTTAGGAATGCCATTCTTAGAAAAATTATATCCACATATAATAACAAAAACACACTGGTGGTTTACTACACCATATAAACAAAAGATGGGGGCAAAAAGAGTAAACAACAAAAATAGGAAAACCACACCATGGATAAGAGGAAGTGAAACAATTACTCAAAAACTAGAAAACTTTATCGAAAGTGACCATAACATAGAATTAATTATATTTTCAATAGACAAATTAAAAATGATTAAAGAAAACCTAGAACTATTATACAGTGAGGACCCCTTAAAAGGTTGGGAAAAACATAAAACAAAAATAAAAATCGAACTAATTGATGATAATATTATAATAACCCAAAAACCATTAAAATATAATTTTAATGATCTAACAGAATTTAAAATGCATATAAAGGAATTATTAGGAAATAAATATATACAGGAAAGTAATAGTAAACATACAAGCCCAGCATTTATAGTAAATAAACATAGTGAACAAAAACGAGGAAAAAGCCGAATGTTATTGATTATAGAAATCTAAATGCAAAAACAAAAACATATAACTACCAATATCACATAAAATATTAAAAATAAGACAAATCCAAGGATACAATTACTTCAGTAAATTTGATTGTAAGTCAGGATTTTACCACCTCAAATTAGAAGAAGAATGTAAAAAATTAACAGCTTTCACAGTACCACAAGGGTTTTATGAATGCAATGTATTACCATTTGGATATAAAAATGCACCAGGAAGATACCAACATTTTATGGACAATTACTTTAACCAACTAGAAAATTGTATAATATACATAGATGATATATTATTATACTCAAAAACTCAAGATGAGCATATAAGATTACTAGAAAAATTCATACATATTATAACATACTCAGGGATAAGCCTAACTAAGAAAAAGGCAGAAATAATGAAAAACCAGATAGAATTCCTAGGAATACAAATAGATAAAAATGGTATAAAAATGCAAACACACATAGTACAAAAAAATAATAAATTATGAAAAACAAATAGACACGAAAAAGAAATTACAATCGTTTTTAGGATTAGTAAATCAAATAAGAGAATACATACCAAATTTAGTAGAAAATTTAAAACCATTGCATAAAAAATTAAAAAAAGATGTCGAATATCATTTTGACAATAAAGACCAAAAACAAATACGAAAAGTAAAATCGTTATGCAAAAAGTTACCTAAGCTATACTTCCAGATGAAAATAAAAAAATCATCTATATAGTAGAATCAAATGCAAGTGAAATAATCTACGGAGGAGTATTAAAATATAGATATGATAAAGAGAAGGTAGAACACCATTGCAGATATTATTAAGGTACATTTTCAAACCCCGAAATAAAATGGGAAATAAATAGAAAAGAATTATATTCAATATACAAATGCTTATTAGCCTTTGAACTATACATTGTGTATAACAAATTTAGTGTAAGAACAGATAATACGCAGGTAAAATGGTGGCTAACAAGAAAGGTACAAGATTCAGTAACAACCAAAGAGATACGGAGACTAGTATTAAATATATTGAATTTTACATTTACAATAGAAGTAATATGTACTAACAAGAATGTTATTGCAGATTACATCTCAAGACAAAGCTACTCAAACTGAGAAAGAAAATACAATAGAAGAAATACTCAAAGCTATGACTATACTTTGTACAAAGGTAGAAAACATAGACAAAGAGCTAAAACAAATAAGAAGTCAGCAACATGACTATAAAAATGCGGAGCTAAGTCGATCAGAAGACTCTAAAAATTCAGACCTACAAGGTGACTTTGGGAAACACCTTAAAATCCATAATGATTTGTTATATGCAGCTACAAGGAGCACATCTGCAACAAAGGAAGAGAATAAAACTAGATATGTTAATATCAATACGAATAAACTATTCGAAAAATCATTTATACCAAAAAACCAAAAAGATCCATTATTCATACCACCCCAGCTAAATACATATAAAGAAAGTCTAGGACAAAACAAAATGACTTATAACCATATAACCAGAGCTTACATAGAAAACATCAACAAAATACAGACTTTTCTAAATCAAAACCCAAGGTCCAAAAATACCAAAAACCCCATGAAGATTATATTACACAAAATCTACAGGGTTATAATAAGCTAATTGCACAACCAGGAACAAATACTAATCTAGTAGGAACTTGCTACAACTATGGATTATTAAGTACTGTATATACCCAAACAGGAAATGAAATATGAACAATACCAGAGTTACATAAGGCATTTATGCATTATAAAAGGATAACTAAAGGAACACTTTTTTATATAAAGTTCTATTCAGCACCAGCAGAAATATTGTATGATGAAATTAAACCTTTCATACAAGTTATAAAAATCGGATTAACCAGAGAAATGATAATACCAAAAAAAATAGAAAGACAAGACGAGATACAAACGATAGAGATACCAGAATTTTATGCAAGAAAGCGGATTATTGGAATAGCTACTATTCTGAACGAGTTAACAACCAATTATTTAAATGGAAATTCAGTATGGAGCTATTATGCAAGAGAACAAACTATGATATATTCAAATTCCAGAGAAATTAGAGAAGTAGATATGAAAGAAATACGACAATGAATACTAAGGTTATTAAAACTAGAACAACAGCCAACTACAAGAGCAATACGAAAGAATTTCATTTCGCTAGAGATAATGATAAAATATTGCAAGACAATTGGACACAGATACCCAGATCACCAATGTTCAAAATGCTATAGAGAAGATAATGTAATTCCAGATGTCCAACTAGAATGAAATCCAACAACGACAAGATAAAAAGCAAGATTGATACCCAACAAGATAAAAAGAAAAAAGTAAAGTAAAGTTGTTTGTCTTATTGTAAAAGTAGTAGTGAATTATTAAAGTATGTAAATTATTGAAAGAAAAGTGTCGTGTAAATTAGTGTGAATTAGTGGACAGATGTAAAGTAACAATAGTGTGATGTAAAGTTAGTGGACAGATGCAAAATAGGAATAGAGATGTTAGCATCTCTACTAATATAAATAGAAATCCATTGTGCATAGCTAAGGTAAGACTTTCTTGACGGAAAGCAAGCCTCTTTGTAAACAAAAATACTCAATAAAAATATCAAGTTTCAAAGCTAAGCTATGGATCAAAATATATCAGATATCACAGAAAACAGGTATATCTATTTATGATTATGCATAGCTAAATCTAGTGATTCCTGAATATCATAGCATGATTAAATAAGTTTATATTAGTTATTATATACTAGAATTATTTTAAGCATGTTTCTAGTATGCTAACATGAGGAAAAAAGGAAAAACTTCCAGAACTATACCATCCTAAAGTTGAAACCATAGGTAGGGAAGCCGTGAGGGGAGTAAACAGAGTTGAGGCGTTGTTTAGGAACATGAGATATAAACGAAGATACAAAAGCAAGTACATCGGAAGTCAAAAATCCAAAAATGTTAAATTATACAATATATCGAATACATCCTGGGAAATATAAAAGAAATTATAAGATTAATACCTTTAAGAAAAGAGTATTATGAAAAAATGATCAATGCCTAAAATTGGTGTCAGAGCTATGGATAATATGAACAAAGAACAACACAAACAAGAATTAATTAGAACAATTATAGAAAAACGCTACGAGTTGAAACATAAACAAGAAAGACTTAATTATAATATATATGCAGAAGCAGAAGTATGCCAAAAATCTATATTAGCACAAAGAAAAACAATATTTAAGTTACAAATGCAAATACAACAAATTGAACATAAATTAAAACACAATTTGTGATGAATAAAGAAGAATTTTCTATAGACGAAAAAACATATGAAAATTAGGACGGATTAAAAATAAAGATAATATTTTCAAATTTAGGAAGAAGATATAAAAAAATAGGTGAAAATTTAAGTCTAATGTTAGAAAAAGAAGCATTAAGATTAGAAGATAGTTTAACAGTCATGGTACGAATAGCAAAAGAAAATGAAGATATAGATAGAAAAAAGGAGGTAGAAATTATTAAACGACAAGCACAACTGGAAATACAACAAATAGAAGAAACAAAAAATGTTAAAATAATTACTTTAGAAAAAGAATTAGCTACATTACAAGAATTATATACAATTAAACAGAAGGAAAGAGTAATTGAGACAAAATTAAAAAATGAAATAGAAATTTTTTAAAAAAAATTACAAATCGAAGAACAAGAATTAAGTGTTGATGATATAAATGAATATCACTTGGAACAAGATTCAGATATAAGCGAAACATATACAGAAATTTTAGCAAATATTGAAGAAAATGAAAAATCTACAGAAATAAATATAGGAGATATAAACAAAGATACAAAAGCAAGTACATCGGAAGTCAAAAATCCAAAAAAGTTAAATCCAGTATATTATACAGCGAGCTATGAACAATCTGATAGAGACAATAGTATATGGAATAAAAAGTTAAACAAAAAATGGACACCAATCCCAACAACTACACAAAATAATTTCTTAGATCTAGATTGTGTAACAGATATAAACAAAATAATTCAATTATGGATATGATATATATCAAAACAAATAATAGATAATAAAATAGGAATGTTAGAAGTACCAGGATACATAGAAAGGACACTACTAGGAACAGTAAAACTATGGTTACAAAACCTAACAGAAGAAAGCATAAAAACATTAAAACATAATAAGAGAATAGATGGCGAAATAGCAACAACGCCAATTGACATATTAAATAAATATGAAATAGCCCTAAGAAATGAATTTAAAAGTACGACCACAGAAACAGAAGAACAAAATAAAGAAAAACAGTTAAACATGAATTTAATGTTAAAATTAGCAATATGTAACATGTGTTATATAGAAAAATATACATGTGTATTTTGAGAATATTAATACAAAGGAACATATAGTACAGAGGAAGGAAAAGAAATAAGAAGATTATACTTCACAAAACTATCAGAACCATTTAGTTCAAAAATAATAAAAGATTGGAATGAAGCAGGACTACAAGATACTTTAGGAGCAAGAATAAGATTCTTACAAAAATGGTATTCAGAAATATGTGAAAGATATAAAGAAGAAATTAAAATAAAAAAAAACCATAATGAAAAATTTATCATGTGTAAAGATAAGGTGGCACTTCAATTTGGATGTACCAATGATTATTATTATAGAAAGAAATATAGAAAACAAAGTAAATATAAAAAATATAAATCTCAATATAAGTATAAAAGACCTCGACGATTATTACATAAGGAATTATAAAAATAAAAGATCATATAAACCAAAGAAAAAACTAACTGAATGCACGTGTTATAATTATGGAAAATTAGGACATATAGCTAAAGATTGTAAATTACCTAAAAATCCCAAGAAAATACAAATATCTGAAGTAATAATAGATAATGAAGAATATATACAAATAGAATATATAGATTATGAACCAGAAAGTGATGATAGTATATATGAGTTATCTGAAAATGAACTAAACGAAGAAGAAGTAGATAATTTATCTAATTTAGATGACTGAAAAAGACATACATATAATAACTCACGAAGAACACTTAAATGAATAATCTACGGAACAAAAAGTTATATTTGATATTAACATATTTGAACAAATAAAAGGGAAAGAATTAGACTTAAGCGTGGAAAAAATATTTAAGGTACTAATAATAAAAAAACTTATTTAAAAGACAAAAAGAAGAAAATTATGTGGTAAGCCAAAAGGAACACATAATACACTGTAAATATACCAAAGGAAAAGCAAAAATACCAATAATAAATAAAAGAATAATAAATAAAGAAAAACAAGAAATTAAAGCTAAAGACCAAATAAAATATGTACAGCTAGGAGGAACATAAATATTGATAAAAGCATGTTTTAGAGAAGGTATATATACACCCATAGAAATATATCTAGTAGACGATAGGATAGTAGAAACTATAGAAAAAAGTTTAATAAGTGCAGTAAAAGGAAATCTAATATATCAAAAATTCAAATTCATAATAAGTGTCAATTATTCAGTAGCAATAAATGATAAAAACATAGATATATCTCTAGTATTGTATTGGAAAATGTCAGGCATAGAATTAGCCCCAGGAAGTAAAATATTTATGGCCAGATGTAAAAACCTATATGTACTAACTACAAAACATAAAATAACAGCAAAAAATAAGATAAATAGGATAAAAATAGAAAACCCTTTTGAACAAATTGTTACAGTAATAGATAATAATGATTATAGTTACAAAGAAATAGATAAAGAAGAAGATTTAGAAATAGTAAGTGACAGAATAAGTACATCAAAAAGAATAAAAGGAATAAACTATAGTAACGAAACACCCCAGTTATCAAGAAAATCAGTAGAATACCAAATGACAAAAGAAATAGAGCCATACCATTACTATAAAACTGGAAAAATGGAACAAAGAAAGTACATTATACTACTAAACACCGGACAAGAAGAAAATTATATAACAAGAGAATTAGTAACAGAAGAAGAAATAAACTCTAAAGAACAAACATGTCCAGACTTACCAAAATTATTATTAAATTCTGAAGAAACAACAGAAAAAGAAATAATTATTGGAGGAATATTAATGTTAATAAAATTCAAAATCTACCAAGGAAATAAGAATATTACACTAGGAATAAAATGGTTAGAAGAAATGAAACCATATAATCTAGAAAGTACACAACTAGCTATAACCTATAAAAATAAGAAAATAGTAATAAAAAGGACAATATGAAAATATATATACTTGCAAAAATAATAATAGAAAATTATTATAACAGAGCGTTCCTGTAGTGACCCCAAGTCATTTATGACTTGCTGGGACTGACAGTTCGGTCACCTGGTCGTTCGTTTGGTCTTGGTGCGAGTTTTTGTGTTTTGAAGCTTATGAACCTTGAACAATCATTTTCGATCAAAAGTTCAAGAAGATGATATCAAAATCCAATTCTGACGATTCTATCAGCTCCGGAAGGGTCATTTTAGGCTAGTAGCATGGTCGACATGATTCCCGAGGTTTTCAGTGTGAGTCGATGCGATTAGACATTTTAACTTTAAGTTTAAGCCTAAGTTTGACTTTGGTCAACATTCTGAGTAAATGTGCTCAGATGAGAATTTCGTCAGCGCGGTTAGCTTCGGAATATCGAGTTTGGTCTAGATTGACCCTTCTTTTGTGTTTTGAGGTTTTCGATATCTTTCCGAGCCCTTTTGTGGTTTCTGACTTAAAATGACTTGTGGAAATGGGACCTACTTTTAATCGAGATGGCCATTGATGGAAATTTTAATTGCGCCGTTGAGTCCGAAATATCGAATTTGGTATGGTTGCATATCTCGTTTGCGTGCACCGGATTCTGAACGAGTTCGGAGCACCCCATCGGA
This sequence comes from Solanum gracilifrons, assembly GCA_029582605.1. Classification (NCBI taxonomy): domain Eukaryota; kingdom Viridiplantae; phylum Streptophyta; class Magnoliopsida; order Solanales; family Solanaceae; genus Solanum; species Solanum gracilifrons. The sequence goes on from JAJOOH010012821.1 coordinate 38,830, forward strand.
GTTTTTAAGTTTTGGAAATATTGCAGAAATTCTGCTATAAATGCAGAAAATCAGCAACATTTTCCAAACCTTCAAACTCTCATAACTTTCTCATCTTTTATCCTAATTAGGCGATTCGAAGTGCGAAAGTTTTGTATTTTTGTTGGCTTCACTGTAGAGTGCTAGGAAGTTGTTGGGTGCACGTAGTTCGAGGTAATTTTTCGATTAACCCGACTGTAGTTCCTTTTTCGAGCCTTTGTTTTAGGCATTCTTATTTTGGTCATATCTCTTTCATTTTAGCTCGGTTTTGGGTAATTCGAAGTCCCACGTGTTGAGAATTGTCGAGACTTCGTCGTAGAGTGCTGAAAGAGTGCTGGGCACCTTTCGATTCTCATTTATTCTGAGTTTAGACTGCTGCTGTAGGTTTTCTTTTAGTTGATTAAAGTGTGGTTTCTGGCTTGTTGGTTTTTGCTATGTTTTGAGCCTCGAATTGTGTTCCATTTTCGAACACAAGTTTGGGGTGCCGTTCGAGCAGTTCGGTGCGGGTCCCACAATTTTCGTTTTGACTCCAAAATTGACCCGTATCCGTTTGTTGTGATTTTGGTGTCTAAACGACCATAATAACGTTGTGACTCTATTTTTGATAGCGGGGAAACATTTCGAGGTTGTTCGGATAGGGAAAGCTCCGGTAAAGTGATTTGGAGAGCGCACGATCGGCCTTAAGGTAGGCTACAACTTTTTTTATTTTAGATTGAACTTAATTGTGTAAAAACATGTCAATTGGAGTGAATTGGGGGTGGGTACCAGTTTACTACCTTACTTTGATTAAATACCTCATGTTAGGATCGATTGGCCATATTTCGGGTATAGTATCATGTTAGCCGGTTTAGTAGAGTTGCATGCTTATGTGCTAAATGCTATTGTATGCTTGTATGCTATGTATTGTATGCCTTATTCATCCTTAACCGTAAGCATGATGTCCTTAGTCTAGGTTAGACTACTATTGCCTAAGACTTATGACCCCTGTGGGCTGGATAGCCTTAACTTTCTGCCGACGTCGTTCGGATGACTTAGCTCCTTGTAGACTGGAATAGCAGACTTGAGTCTAATAGTTTGAGCCTTAGATTAGGCGTTATCGCTGCTTGCTGCACTTCTGTATCTTCTCCCTCTCATTTTGAGGTTTCGACGCATTCTGGATGGTTTGGTGCATCACTATAGGCATGGGATTGAGATAGTATAGGCTTGGAGCCCTTTTCGTGATTTCTTAGAGTGGATGGCGTTCCATGGTGGTTGTTGTTGGATTGGATCCTATTGGAGATACCATCACCCCCGGGGTCGTTCTTTCAAGCTGGGCTGGGAACGTATCGCTGGCTGGGTAAACTCGGTGATATCGGCAATCGCCCCCGGGCCTCTCTTTCTAGATGGGCTGGGTGTCCCCGGGTCACTCTTTCTAGCTGGGCTGGGAGCTGACTGCATGGTAGGATGACTCACGATATCTACTTCACTCACGGGTCCCTCTTTCTAGCTGGGCTGCGAGTGGACTGTTTGGTTGGGAGCCCCCTAGGGTCACTCTTTCTAGCTGGGCTGGGAGTGCACTGCTGGCTAGATGGAGTCTGAAGGATTATCTTAGTTACTTTGGGCTGAGAGCCCGATTTTCTTCTTCCTCAGTAGACTTAGCTTTTCTGTGTACCCATCGGGCTTATGGGGGTCTGTTCAGGTTTTAGTTTAGTGTACTTAGTTTATTTCTAGTATGCTCATGTGCTTTCTTTCCATAGCCACTTTGACCTCTCTATGTCTAGATTCTATCCTTTCTTATTGTTTTTACCCCTTTTTGCTCAGTCGGCCTATGATGCCTACTGAGTACCTATTGTGTTGGTACTCATGCTACGCTCTGCATCTATTTCGTGATGCAGGTTCCAGTATCAGTTACCAGCGGTGATTAGTTCCAGCCTTCTTTTGCAGCTGTGATTCGGAGACAAGGGCGAGCACTTGGTGTTTTGGGTTTGTTCTGTCTCTTTCTTTTGTATTTAGCTAGTCTTGTTGCTTTTGAGACACGCTCTGTTGTGGTCCACTTTTGGGACTTGTACTCTTTACTGGATAGCTCTGTACTAGTGACTTCCAGGTTCTGGGAGGGATTTTTGTATATATTTATTTTGGGTTGCTTCCGCCTTGTTATTTTTGTTTAGATTGTTGTTTTCGCTAGTTTATGCCCTTTCACTCATTGCTTGATGTTCTGGGTTACATGTTGGTTTGCCTATTGGTAGGGTATACTAGGTGCCATCATGACTCGAGAAATCGGGTCATGACAAGTTGGTATGAGAGTCTCAGGTTCACTGGTCTCACTTGTACAGGGCTAACATATAGTAGAGTCCTGCAGATTGGTGCGGAGACGTCCGTAACTTATCTTCGGGAGGCTACAGGATGTCCTTAGAAAGATTTCCTCTTTTCTTTCACTTTCGTGTAGCATGTGTCTTATTGGTTCCTTAAGGTCTCACTAGTTTCACTCTTTCGCAGGATGGCTCGCTCGCGAGGTGGCGCAGTTGGGGGTGATGCACCTAGGCTTATAGACAGAGCCCCAACTTGGGGTAGATGCCGACCTCGAGGTAGAGAGAGGGCCGCAACATCAGTCCATGAGAGAGAGGAGGATCCAGAGCCAGTAGCAGACCCTTCAGCACTTCGTATACCAGATGAGCCGGTGGGGCCGGGGCCAGCCTAGCCGCCACCCGGACTAGTTCTGACTCCAGATCTCCAGACCGCTATTGCTCAGCTCTTAGATGTGCTTGGGGGATGCAACAGCCACCCGCCCCAGTTACTCCAACACTAGTACAGCAGGATCATCCTACAGTGAGGGCGCCTCAGGTCCAGGTACCACCTGAGGGAGTACAGCCCTTGGCAACGGACAAACTTATGCCTCTTGGGGACCAGAAGTTGCTTGGTGTGTTTCTCAGGTTGACACCACCGAGGTTTTCTGGGGCTGTGGGTGAGGATGCCCGCGAGTTTCATACTACTTGCCGTGAGAAGCTACACACTTTGGGCCTTGTGAAGTCCAGAGTGGCTGACTTCATTGCTTACCAACTAGATGGGCCAGCCAGGCGGTGGTGGCGCACATTCATTTAGACCATGCCAGCTGGATCTCCACCAGTATCATGGGATGAGTTTTCTGAGGCCTTCTTGGCCAAGTTTATCCCTCGTAGCGTCAGAGACCGCCTCAGGGATCAGTTCTACAGGTTGGAACAGGGCTCCATGTCGGTGGCAGAGTACGAGACTAGGTTCCACTAGCTCTCCCGTCATGCCGAGATGATGTTACCTACAGAGGAGGAGCGAGTTAGGTGCTTTGTTTGTGGGTTGAGATTGCAGCATCGGCTTGAGACCCAGTCCTTAGTTTCTGCGGGTCGATCTTTTTTAGACATAGTTGACCATGCTAGTACTATGGAACATCTTCGTCGCGAGGCCCAAGGGGGCAGCGAGAAGAGGGCTAGGCATGAGGGCAGCTACAGTGACTGCCGCCCCAGGTCTAGAGATTATCTTGATAGGACCGGACAACGATTTCGACAGGGTCAGCCTAGCAGACCTACACAAGCCTCTCTTCAGGCATAAGATGGTGGTCTGAGTGAGGCTATTTCGAGTCAGGGCCGCGAGGTGTTTCAGTCGGGTTCTTCAGGCCATGGTAGTCGTTCTTCTGGGAGTCGTCCTCGACAGGGTTCCTATGAGTGTGGTGAGATGGGTCATTGGGCGAGGAACTACCCTCAGCATAGTCGAATTGCTCCCGCTCCTCATGCAACTCCCCAAGCTTTACCAGCACCTCCAACTAGAGGCCGTGGTCAGGGTCAGGACCGTAGAGGTGGCCAACAGGGTATACAGGGTGGTCCCTGATATACCGTGAGTTTACGGTATTTCTAATACGTTTCACTTACAAGTTGTGTGTGTCTAAGGACATTTTATATTGGTTTTGATGTGTTTTTATCATGTTTTGCAGGAAAGACGTTCAGGTGCGGAAGTGTAGAGATAGCTGAAAGAAATGCAGAAGAAAGACATTCACGAAGGTGATCTACGGACCGTAGGTCCATTCACGGTCCGTAGGTTATGACCGTAGATCAGCAGGCAAGGCATAGCGGACAAATCAGGGAAATCTGACTAAGTGTGGAACCACAGCGTCTATTGACGGTTTGTAGATTGATCTATGGACCGTACTGTTGATCCATAGAGTGATACTGCGAGGGTTCCAGTACCTGATTTTTTGAAGATTCTAAGTGTGGAGCTACGGATGGTATTGACGGACCGTAGATCGATCTACGGTCCGTACTGTTGGTCCGTCGTTTGCTTCAGAGAAGCTGATTTTTGGAAGCTGAAATATT